>JAAGNO010019880.1:75959-129062 GCA_033439905.1 Ceryle rudis
CTCTTCTTGTGTGGCTTGCCCTGGGTGTTCCTGCATTGGCAGGGGGTTGGACTCGATGATCTCCAGAGGTCCCTTCCAACCCCTAACATTCTATGGTTCTGTGATTCTATGAGATCAGAGGGCTGAGAGAAAGCAGGTGACAGATCCTCTGCTTGAGTCTCATCTGCCTTGTCACTTCTGACAGCAAGTGGAAGGCCTCCTTTCCCACACTGACTCAAAGCAGTGGGCAGTCTTTCCCTATATTAAGCTCTGCCCTACTTAGGAAACCCAGAAGAGCCCTTGACAACCATATGCTCATTACCAGGAAAACACAATTGTTGTTCTTTGCAGGATGCTACCTGCCCCTGTTTCTTAGCTGGTGGGAGTGCAAGTATTCATCCCCAGCTATTTAAGAGTTAGGCTACTCCTCTAAACTAGTTTTCCATGATCCCAGTATAATCTTGAGAACGAGATAAGAACTTATTCATTCCACTTGTCTCAGCTACTCTCTTCAAAGTGTAATGAGCACTTCATTTGGAGGTGCCCACCAACTGATGGAAAGAGTTTAAACAGCTCTCTTAGACTAGATCTTGACTTTCATGTGGTTGGATTAACTGAGATTAAAAACAGGCTCCTAGACTAAGTATCAGAGACTTCTCAGGGAAGCAAACAATTGCTGTGGAGTTTCGTGAGTTCTGGCTGCATCATTTTAAGTTGATATTAGATGAATTGAATTGCACCTCAACTAAAGGCTATGGGAAAGTGGATGTTTCTGGGGAGTCCTGGTGGCAACAGAGAGACTATTAAAAGCCTCAAAAGCCTGATAAGAAAAAATATGAGAAAGTCTGCAGAAAGGGGCAGGGGTATATAAGAATATACAAGGACTACAAGCTTTGAAATAGCCTCAACATTTTAATCTTCATCCTATTTTAATCTAGGACCGCACTCTTAACATAAACATACCGATTGCATTTATTTTGTTAAGATTCTTCTGAGTAGACCCACAGTCTAATGCAGTTATCAAGTATCTTGTTAGTTTCTGCACAGAGGTGAACAGATGGCATTTTTGTATGTCTGTTTAAGAAAAGCTCTTTCTGAAAACAGGGAATGTCAGGAGAGTTACTCAATGCACTAAATAAATGGAACAAATCCACACTTGTGTATTGAATTAATTGTGCAGCAAAACAGGGCATACTGTCAGGTTAGTTTCAGTGCAGCTGATTAATTAGCTTTCCAGTGTATTAACAAAGGAGAAGTGGGGTGGATATGCACTTTTTCTAGCTAGGTGAGACATCACACACTGCAGGCGGAACCAGGAGTCTTTTCCTCCTTGCTGATACCAACAGGAGCTGGCTTGATCCAGCCCACAGTAAACACTGTGGTAGCTCAGTCTGCCTTGGACAGAGGAATGAATCAGTGATGAATACATCAGAGAGCTACAAGATCCCGTTGAAGGGTTAGAGATGTTGAGGCTAGGAAGAGCCATTAATGATCATCCCAGCCTGTAGGCCAGAGGGAAAGATTCTGAAGTGGTTAGGTCAGATATATTGCATTGTCTCTGATAGTGTTAGCAATACAATAAAATATTATTCTATTACTGCTTGCTAATAAAATTAAATATGCATAAATGTCTTGAATGTCATGAACTGAATTAGACATCCATTTATCTATGTGTTTATAAAATGGATATAAAAAAAGCTATTTTGATAACTCCCATTTGGCTGTAAACATCTTTGATGAAGACTCCCTCTAAGATATGGGGAGAAACAGAGACTTTAAGGGCTTGTCTGACTCATTTTAGGATTTTGCACTGTGATGAGATGACCAGAACCCTGAAAAACTCTATTGCTCTGAGTCAACTGGAATGAGGAGATAATGGTTAGCACAGAGGTAAATGTATGCATTGCAGACATCCATATTTCCTAAATAAATCTGAGTGTATTTTAATAGGAAAGCTTTTAGGATTTTTAATGTTTCTTAGAGGAACCAACTGATGGTAAAATAGAACAGCAACAAGTCAGTTGATGAAAATTGTCCTGAAAGAGTTTGTACATCGGCTGGATTATGAAGGTAAAAGCTCCAGACTTTTCTGTCATGCACCAGAAATAAAATGGGAAAAAACTCATCCTTGAATCCAGTGCTCCTGTGCTCCTAGGATTTTACTAAACAAAGGCATGTGATTGACCAGTGAAGACTGACATAGAGGCTTCATTTGAACTACGCTTTCCAGGGATTACCTTTTTATTAGAGTTAATCAGAATCAATATCAAATTAGATTACTTTCTTTCAGGTGTGAGATGGGTGGTGAGCAGAGTGAAGGCAGTAGAGGCTGTGAATAATGATAAATACACATGGTGTGTCTTTGTTGTAAATAAGAATAATTCTGCAAAAGCAGTGCTCTGATTTAACTTCAATATTTAGTCTGGAGTATGATTATACTGAACAAATTACATGGTTTCAAACTTTTCATCTGTTTGATGCCTCTCTTAATAGGCAAGAAATTTCCTGGAGAGATAGAAATAAACCACAAGCAGAACTGTTTTTCATCTGACTAACGATAGCTGTGTATCATCAGTGTTACCAAATCAGCTTATTCATCTTCAGTGTTCAAAGATATTGTAAAAAAGAGGTTAAACAGAAAAAGAAAAACCAACCCAAAATTGAACTGTTGGTGAGATACTGAAATATATTTGCAAGAGGCTGCTCAGACAATTTCCCATGCAGAAGGAATAGAAGACAAGAGAGGTTTTTCCAGTCCTACAAACTCAGATGAAGCAGAATTACCACTTTGCTTCAAAGAAGTTTCAGTCTTATCTGTAGTACTGAGGTTTTGTTTTCCCATTCACTTGGATTCCAAGAGCTCATGGGGCTCATTGCATAGCTGGCAGTCAGGGATTATCTTCTATCCTGCTATGAGTGAAGTGGGCAGACCACAGGAGGGTTAACATGGTGGCACCAGGAAAATGATACTCAAACTTGACATTTCTACCTACTGCCTGTAGGCCATCAACTTACACAGGTCTTCCCATCAGTAAGAACCTCAAGAGATGTTCCTTGGACCGCAGAGCTGAGGAATGAGTAGACCTGGGCATGGCTTGCCCTGGACTCCGCTGCTCAGTGTGGAGCTGGCACTCAAGGGTATGGGCCTTCTTTTCCTGGTGGTCCTGTGTTATTCCCTATCCTGTGGTATTGTGGTCAAAGCCTAGGCTTGAGGCAGCATGTGAGTAGCTCTGCAGCCTCCCTGTGGGGACATCAAGAATATCCCACTCAGTTGGAGTCAGATCCCTACTCTGCAGGTCAAGAATACTTGACACGTTTCCTCATCTACTCCTTCTATACAGGAAGGGTAATGATGCCAAGGAACTAAAGAAATTTCACATCCAACATATTTTGGCTTCTTTTTATTTTCATAAGAAGTGAAGAGCATCTCACAGTTTTCTCTGTTTATAGAGCAGGGCATGGAAACAAAATCAGGGACATGTGTTGTGTGCAACTGTGTGGCTCACGTTGCAGAATAAACCAGTGAGCACTGGCACACAGAGCTACATATGGCAAAGGTATATAGCCCCACACAGCAAAGATGGTATAACAACACCGAGTCCTATAGCTCCCACTGGAAGCTTTGGGTTTGTCCCTCTGGGCATCCACGAGTGATTTACCTCAAGCACCTATCCGTGCCTTCTTATACTTACTGCCAACAATAAATTGCCATCTGACATAGAGAAATAACTGGGCCAAAGTACACTCACAGGAAGGATCAAAGGAAGCTGTGTGTTATATTTATGTACATTTTATAGCTATTACAAAAGCAGAAGCTTTGCTGTACAGTATTTTCAGGAGTTCAAACTTTAATGATAGTAGGGACGTAGGTGGTAATTCCCATGTGTATATGTTCATTAAGGATGAGGATGTGAGGCCACCACTACCATCCAGATGGGCATTTTTGGAAAAGGACATCCTCTGTCATTCAAAATCTCTCATGCCTTATGTACTCCCTCCCCCTTCTGCTGATGACAGCAGCTCAGCTGTGTACCAAAGGTTAGCTACTGAGTCAGTGGAAGCAAAGCATCCAAACAGTCATTAACGGGAAAGCTGCTTCCCAGAAATGGTGATTCATTGACCCAAATATGAGGTCTTTTTTATATGAATTTGAGAATAATTTGATTATCCTATTTTCCAGAGAGATTTTCTCATTTCATACTCCCTTATTTTCTAGCAACAGGAGCAGCAAAGTAGCCATACAGGGCTGGATGCTCATCTTCGCATTTTCCAAAGTACTTTGAGCAAGGTATGCTAGGAATCCTGGTTTTAAGTATCTACTCAATGTCCGCTGCCTCTACAAAAGTCTCTAGACTCCTTACCCTGAAAGCTACAAACATTTTTTTTTTATGCATAAAAGTATAAAACTTCCCCTTGTACAAACTCAGCCCTTTTGGCTTATCTGAGAAAGCTGCTCAGACACCTCCTTGGAGTGAATCTCCTTTTCCCTGTCCTTGTTCCACAGTCCTTCAGTCACCAAGCCAGTTGTCCTGTCTGCTGTCAATGGTAGAAACTTCATCCCCTACTTGCAATCTTGGCAGTAGTCTCATTATGCTGAGTCCTTCCTGACATGGCTTTCAGCTAGGAGGGATTCAGCCTCATCTGAGGTGAGACCTGCCTGGAGGAACTCAAAACAGAAAACAATGAGCAGAGCTGGATCCCCCACGTTGGTGTATGTTAGACTTAAAAAGCTGTCTTCAACATTGTCATTAGTCTTACTCAAATACCATGCTCTTTTTGTATTTTCTAAAGTCTTGTATTGAATAAATAATACCTTTAAAATGGCTTCCAGCATGAGATCTCAGAGTATTTACACACAGTAGTTGACCATGGGTCAGTAACTAGCAGCTGACTCGGTAATTTAGTGAAAGAAGCAGAAACAGAACTGGGGCTTCCTAATTAGCACAACTTGACACGGCTTAGCAGGGCGCAAAATCCTGCCTTTCAGTTTGCCCAGGCCCATATGTGCCCTGTAGTGAAAAGTAATAAGTAGGGGGTGATCATTTACAGGATGTGACAACTATTTCCCTTAAGTCTTGGGGTTCAGACCTACTTTTTCAGTTCATATCTGTCCAGTACTCAGCACACTGTGTTGTTTTCTGTTACCAAAGAATTGCTAGTGATAAAAGCATCGTAATGGAGAACAGCCTCTGCATTTTCTGACCTGGTATTTCTCCTACAGATTAATATCTAACCATGGTAAAATGAATAAAGATGTAGTCTGCATAGAAAAAAGGTACTATCTGGGTCATCAGTCTGGGACAGAGGATAATTATGATCTACTCTTTCTGTTGTCTGAATTGCAATCCCACTGAGCACGTCTGGGAACTGCAGTGAATTCAAGCGTTCAGAGTAGAGCTGTAGACTTTTGTGTGTATATTGTCAAACACTGCCTGACAGGAGAGAATGTTTTCCTGACTTGATTGGGAGAAATAGTATTCTGACTATCTCTTCTCTTTTAACTCAGACAGGTAAATGTAAATAGCCCAGGCCAGGCATGCTGGGTGTCTGGAGCTACAGAACAAATGAATGAGCTGTAACGAGAGGAGGAGAAAGAGGCAATTTCTTTCAGCAGTAAAGATGCAGACTATAGATTTTGTGTCCAGCAGAGTTGGGGAGTATCTGCAGATATTCTGAGCAGGATTCTTCTGACCAACATGTCTGGTAAGAGCACAAGGAACTAGATACCTTCCCTTAGAGTCAGACAAGAGAAACAGTGATTTCTATACAGGACCCCTAAAACAGACATCTTCATTGGCTAGAAAGGGAATTATGGATGACCAGCACAACTGTAACTACCTCTACAGTTAGATGAAAGATTTTGTTTGTGAGTTTAAAGCAGCTCATACTCCACTGTCCAACCCCCCCTCCCTCAGCTTTACACCCCATGTGGTCACTCAGTATCGCATGTCTAGTAGACTAGAAACTGAGACAGCAGGAAAGCTGAGGTGATGATCAGAGGTAGATTTATTTACAGTGAAGAGATGGAAGTGCATAAAGAAGTTAAGCATGAAACGTAACAGAAAAGCTTGAAGGAAAATATGAGGGCAGCTGTACGTGCATCACACTTAAAATGAGATGTGATCACTGAGGCAAGTAGAAGGATATAAAGTAAAGTCCTGAAGAAATATGAAGCTGAACAGATTGTGATACAAATCAAAAGAATGTCTGTACCAACTTCCTTCTTTTAAATCCTGTACAGAGTTTGTTGAAATCTCTTGAAGGAAAAGGGCTGATGGAGCCTGATAGGACTTGCTGGATCTTGAATGTCAGAGCAGGCAAGCTCAGGAGTGGAGGCTGATGACTGGGAAACTCCAGACTTTTAGGCTGCTGTGAAAGGTGGGTGAGCAGAGCACCCTCTTCTCCAAGACCATGGCTCCTCAGGAGAAGGTAAAATAAAACCTGCCTCCTCTCTGTCCTAGAGGAATATTTCAGAATGAGGGGGGTGATTTCAGAATGAGGGGGGTGTCTTGACTTATGCTGATTTTCCCAGCATTCCTGTGGTGGTGAGAGAAGGACTTCCTTGCTGCTGACCATTTCATTTCAGATGGTGTTTGAGATTTTTGCTGACAGTCTGGGCAAAGCTGGGGGCAGTTTGTGACATGGCTGTCTGAGAGAGGTTGGTTTGGGTGGCAGCCTGTGGTAGTGGCCCTGCAGGATGGGGTAAGCTGATTTCCATGTCTGTACTGAAAGACTGGCACAGTTTTCCCTGAGGAAAGAGCGGGGCGATTCTGACCAGAAAGCCTTCTAAGTCATATGAAACAGAACCAACTGTTATGGGAGAAGGTATTAAAATTGAAGAAGTCGTCAAGGTGTTTCTGACTTGTGAAGGTCTTGATTCACATGACCATCCAATCTTAGTTCACTCGAGTCTGAATTTGGAGTGAACTGACCAGCTCACAGTGTCATAGGTTCAAAATGTTGGTTGGGAGGGACCTCCAAAGATCATCAGTTGGCTCTGCCTTGCCCCTCATGTTAATGTGGACATTCCAAACTGTTAGGATACTTAAGTGCATCTATAATGGGAAGCCAATAATGACCCCAAATTATTTTGAAGTTTCCTATTTGTTGTGGATATAAATGGAATTTTTGTTCCTAAATGTCTTTCAAATGGATTTGTCAAGCGCCAGGTGTGAAATCTATGGAAGATAAAGTTTAATGATGGTGGGGTCAGTTTTCACTACCAGTTAACTTATAAAACACAAATAATGAGATGTTTTTATTTTCACAGCAGCCATGCATGGTGAGGAAGCTTTGTATCATGGAGAACACAATGCAGGGACAATGGTTTGCAGAAGAGGGGCTTCCCAGGGTCCAGTCGTAAATGAAAAAAATAGGAATTGAGTTGAGTTAGTAGCGAGAAAGCTTCTGCCTACAAGACTTCCTACAAAGAAGGAATTGAACAAAGTATCCTGAGTCTCGGGCAGTGTGCAACCAAAGAGGTTTGTCATGTGGGAACTTTAACAGTACCAGTGCATGGAGGTGCACAGAGAAAAGGTTTTGTTTTTCTCTGGTGAGCTCCATGCTTATTTGCCTTGCCTTCTCAGTTTACTCAGAAGTAAGGCAGTGGGATATGATACAGTCAGGTGTTGTATTAGGTTGGCTTAAAGACGTGAGGCATATAGCACAACAGCAGGGATAAACTCATGGAGTGAAGTCAGGGTGGCTTTCCAAGGACAGTAATGGGCAACTGATTTGTCATTATGGATCCTGCTTCACTCTTGCCATGGCCACACAAATTGCCTTGCAGCCCAAGAAGTGATGTCCTAATGTGGAAAGGTTGTCTGTATTCCTGTCACTGTTTAAGTTTTCTCCATGTGTTGAATTAGATTGAATGTGTCTGTTCAGGGTAACAACAGAGATTACTTGGACTATATGAAGTCTGGGACACTGAACAAACTGTCTGTGTAAATAGGATAAATATGTGCTTCCCAGGCAAAACACAAGCCCTTAGGGCAAAAAATTTTAAAATGGCATCTTTGCCTCTATCTTTCTCCTCTATCCTTGCCAAAGTAGTTAGGAACACTTGTTACCACCTATTTATGGATTGCACTTGTTAAAAGTGATTTAGCAACCAATTAGCTTCACATTCTTGGAATAAATGTGGTTAAAAATTAATTCAGGTTGTTTACACTTAGGAAATTGGCAATTCATCTCAAAGAAGCTTTAAAACACTGGAATCTTCTAAAGTTATTTGCCACTCAGAAACCACATAATTATTCTGGAAATGATTACTTAAAACAGAATTGTTTTGCATTAACATTAGCTCAACTGTTGAGGTCCTTACCAGCCCATGGCAACTTGAGTCAAATATAATTTACAGCACAATGAAACTTTAGAGCATCCAGCATTTATGTGCCTGATGGGAGGGATTTTGGAGCTATGAATTGATGTGCAATTGCACTCCTTAAACTCAGTGAACTGACACAGAGAGCGTGATGGTAAGAGCTGCCAATACCATCACTTCCCAGAGGCTGGAGAAGCAAATGAGCACTATGAGAACCCGGAGAAAGGGCCTTTTGATTCTTTTAGGAGTGACTGAGGAGGGACTTTCCTGATAAGAAACTTAAATCCGTGCAGTGATCTGTGGGACCTGCTGCTGCTGCCTTTTCTCTGTGCAGCTGCCGCTATGATGCCACAAAACCTACTGCGGGAGTAGAGTGATCCCTGCCTCTGTCTTACAGGAGAGAAGACCTGAACTCTCTTCTCTCCATCAGTTAAATAAACTTGCTGTCTTTTTGTGAAGGAATGCATTATTTTAAACAACACTAGGGAAACCATAGCAGTCCTTGCTTCTCTCAGTGAGACACCAGCTGTAATATTTAACACTTTAAACATACAAATGCAACTCCATTTGTGTTTTACAGCTTAGAAATGAGAACCCTTCTGGTCAAAATCCCTGCAAACACACTGTCTTTCTGCTAGCCTGCACTGACCTTCCTCTTCCTCTTCTTTGAATGTCATGCTTAGAAGCTGAGAGAGCTGCTAGAGGGCAGGGGAAAAAAAAACAGTGTTTTTCTGGTGTTTGGATTGCTATGGTGATTTATGCATAGGGTTATCTACTGGAGCTTCAGGGAGCAGCAATTACAAATCTCAGGTCATCAGATTAGTTCTCAAAGGGCCAAAAGCTCCCATTAGAAGTGGTGACAGATTCAGCTACCAAGCCCTGCTTTCATGGAGCATCTGCAGTCGCTTCAGAAGGCCAAAGGTTTTACCACAAATGGAATATTATTTTTTTATCTGCTGCAGAGCAAAGGGACAGAAATCAGCAGGACTTCCTCCAGGGAGCACCCATTGCTGGAATGGGAAAAAGGAACTGCACTGCTGCAGAGCCAGTGGGGCTGGCCCCAGCACCTTGCTGGCCCTCCCTACACAAACACCAGTGTCTGCACTAGCAGAGGGGGTGGTTTCATGAATGCAGCACACTCCAGTCTCTTGCCTGCATGTTCTGGGCTGTGCCAGTTCCAGATAGCAGATCTTCAAGGAACTGGAAGACTTGTGCTGCATCCCTCATGGAATAATGCAGGGCATTGTAACCAAGTGTGGTTACCAGAGCTCATGGCCTTCTAACATTGCAGCAGTGAGGATTGATCCCACGTACAGAGAGGAAAAGACCTGTCTGCTCTGCCTTTCACTATTTGAGAAGTAAAATAATGCAGTGATGTGTATATGGCCCTATATGTAACTGATTTAAAGGGCAGCAGGAAGATGATAGAGGTTATTATTCATACTTGTGGAATGAACTGAGTTAAACCAGCCAGGAATTATGCTGTGAGCAATCATGGGCAGTAGTTTCCCTGAAATTACATTAAGTTTTATAACAACTGCTATTGAGTTTCTTACTCTTATGAGACTCATTCAAATAGTGGGATAGCTGGTAAATATGTGCCCTCATGGCCCAAAGCTGATCATTTCCATATGGCATTTCCATGGGCCAAGAAATATGAAAAGTTGTCTCTAACTCTCATTGGTTTTAGAATAAAGGAAGTTATTTTCTTTATTAATCAGTATAACTTAAATATTAACTGGGCAATTACCACGTCCTGTAGAAGTTTTCAAAAAGAAGTAAAACTGGTTTAATACAAGTGACCTGGGAATGCTGTTTCAGTCTATCCTGATCCGTTCATTGATGCTTTTGCATTTGAAGTTAGGGTTTCTCAGGCTGTTGCAAATTCACCATTCAAAGGTGTCATCTGAAAGTGTAAAAAGCCACAATGCGTGGACCCATGGCCATTATGGAAGTTCCCAGTTATAATCATCCTATCTGATACAGAGTAAGTAACCTTCATAAGTTCATAGAATCACAGAACGTTAGGGGTTGGAAGGGACGTCTGGAGATCATTGAGTCCAACCCCCCTGCCAAAGCAGGATCACCCAGGCCATGTCACACGGGAATGCATCCAAATGGGTGTGTTCACCAAGAGGAAAAACTCATTTTTCTCTGTACGTCTGTCTGTGCTCTGAGTTTTCTCTCAGACTTTGTCTCAGAGAAATGCCCTCAGCCAGAGAAATGCTTATTCTATTTACTCCTTAACAATGTGATGACAATAACAGATGATACATATTGTATATGCTTTAAACTCCCCAAATACTTTACATGCATTATTTTTATTTTTTTTTTCCCCACAGCGGACAGATTGAATTTGTCCTGTTTGGCAAAGTGCAGAATTGAGATGCCTTGATGCCTCTTCATTTAGTCTTGCAATGAGCAAAGTAACTCCACAGTCCCAGTTTCAATATTGGCTTCAGTCATTTACATCCTGCAGTGCCAAATTACCTTGTAGCCTGGATCTGATGGATTTGGTGAAGGATGTATGGTGAGTTGTTCTAGGGACTAGGTTCTGGATTCAGAAATACCTGGAATCCTACCTTGGGCTGCCTTTGCTAGACCATGACTTACAAGAGATTTGATGGTACTGTGCGAATAATTATCAGGTTGAAGGGCAGTACTGTGGGAATAATCATTAACAACACCCACAGCTTCTTAGGACTAACAAAAAATCTTGAATTGTTCATCTTCACATCTGAGAAGGTGAGTGACTATTTGCCAGTCTAAAACAAGAGGAAAACTGATCTGTGCTAATTTGACTCATGCTGTCCACAAATGTCAGAGCCTAAACACAGCCTTGATTTCCTGTGCTTAACTCCTGAGGCCACTGTTCAGCTACAAGTGGAGCCCATTCACTTTGCCCGCCTTCTTAATAATTTTGTTAGGGTTTTTTTTAACATCTGGACAGAAGCATTTTCCTGGAACAAATCTAAAACTCTGTGGCATATGGAGCCAAACTCTCTGATGATATTCCCAGCACTAGCTGTAAGAGTTTGGCAGGGAGTTCAGTGGAAGCAGATGAAATACAAATGAAGCTCTACCTTAAAACAATTGCACAAGTTAAGATGCCAAACAACTTTTCTGCCCTAGCCATGAAACAACAATATCTTATCTGCACTAATATGTACTTGCTTTGCAGTTCCAAAATATATGTGGAAATCGACCAAGACCTGGAAAGAAATACCTCCTAAGCCAGAATGAAACTTAGCACCTCTGACTACACAAATATCATTATATTACTTTAAACAAAAAATAAAATCAGATTGGCATTATTTTAAGGCAGTGGCTCCACTCAAATTTCCCGATTATAACCGGGGATCAGTGTGCTGCTATGTGTTATATATACACATATAACCTAACCAGCCTACATCTCACAAATCCTTGAGTGCAGACCAATTAGCCAAAGTAAAATTAATGTGAATTGGATAGAAATATAAATATTGCCTGCTAGGTTTTTCAGGAAATGGATATTCATTTTTTATAGGCTTTGAACAAACTGTGATTGTTCAAAATGTGCAACACTTTATGAAGAAAAATGCCTGTGCTGTTTGTGCACATTAAATATTTCCAAGCACATATTGCAAATAGGCAAAACCAAATTTTGTTCTAAGTATTCCCCAGATAGAATCTGTAGGTTCTTTGTTCCTATGTATGAAGGATCTGAGGGTGATTCTTTGTGTGTGATACAGGGTTGTTCAGTATTTTATCATCCTTCCACACTGTTACTGAAAGCCTGTGGATATTGTTTAACCAGATGATGCCACAAAGCAGATGTGCTAATAGTGCTTAATGTGGAAAACAAAGCAGTTGAATTAAACAAAGTAGTGTAATAAGGTGGTAAATAATCTTGTCAGGTATTGTCTTAATAGGCAGCAGAAGGTAATTACCTCCAAGGGGAACCTCAAACGATTTAATTTTTAGCCAGGCAATTCAGCTCCTGAGGTGTTCAGAGACACCACCCCAGTACTGTTGATATCCTAGTATAGGTTAATTCCATTAGCCAAGAGCCTTCAGGTGATAAAATCCTACGAGTATAAATAGGATTAATTTGATCATTGCTTCTGCCCATAATTAAGTGCAGATATAGCCATTGTAATTTGCTTTAAAATACACAATAAAAGGAACTGACTTGAGCATCAGATGGTGCTCTGATTACAGCAAGGTAGACCCAGCTTCTTGTTATATTACTAATCGTGGAAGGATATTGCAGTAACAAAAGATTTCTTGGGTGACATCAGGCTAATGCTGACAAACCTTCATAATGTTCATGTCTTGCAGATGTTTGTGCTATTGCAGGTTTGTCCCACAGAAGGACTGAGTCAGACAGATCCTCCAGGATGGCCATGTCCCTCTGGCCCAGGTGCTGGTCTGGACTGGAAGGAATTTCCTCCAAGAGCTGGGAAAATGGAAACTGAACCTCCTTGCCTCCTCTGTGACTGAAGCAGCTGAAAGGTATTGGAACCTCATGCATGAAAGAGGCAGCACTGCCAGTCACTGGCCTGCCATCCTTGCTGTGCTGTCTGTTACGTGAGGTTGATGTGGTTAGGCGTGTCAGAGAGCAAGCTTATAGCCATGGCAGGGGACCTAGATTCTGAATGTTCTCAACTACAAACAACCCCACATTGACCCAGGCTGGTCTGTTCTCTGTGTGATAAGATTGAGAGGACAGCCATGGCTTGGCACATCTCAGGAAACTGATGAGATTAGTGAGGAATGAACTGAAAGATTTCCACTTTGGAGGCTTTGGCAGGAGGGAGTTCTTATCATGGTGGGACTGGCTGGTGATTATACATTAGTTCCTGACACATTTGGCTCTTGCTTTTCCTTTCATTTAATTTACAGTTGTCCTTCCATAGAATAAAAAGAGATTCTGTATAATATCTAAAGATTTGGCTAAGCAGGTGAAAGAATACAACCCCCTCCCGCAACTCCTCATTCCCCTCAAGAAGCACTTAGCCACATATCAGGCTCTGAAAGAAAGCACTCAGCATCTCTAGTGGATGGTGGCTACTTCCTGCATTCGACTTAGCTGCATGTGGTAGCCAAAGATGTACACACAGTGCTCCGGTTGTTATCCATCTGCATATGAAATCCCTCAGAAGGTCGGTGTAAACAGAGGTCCATGGTCAATCCTGCCCTATTTTATTGGAGTTGTATGCCAGAAATGTGCTCCTAGTTTGAGCGGATCATGACCTCGAAGTCATTCTGTGGTAGAACATCAGCTACTTTGGCACTGTCAGGCACACATGTAGGATTTTCATATGGTGATGTGTCCTTCCTGTTGGTTTAGAAGGACTGACCATTTTTACAAAGGTTTTCCCCTCCTCTTCTGCAAGGCAGAAGAGCCAGAAGAATAACAGCTGCCTGAGAGCATCAGTGTGTTCCTCTCACTGCGTGTGGGTCAGGTGTTGGGTGTTCATCAACATGCCAGACAGGTCCCTGTGCTTTTGGTGGTGGGAAGAGCTGCCAGCTGTTGTCTCACACTCACATGGTACTGGAAGGACTGTGGAGCAGAGCCCAGTCCATTAGATGCCCAGGCAACCTGCAGCACATCTCTCAGATCTGTAGGTTTAAGACAAGTCTTTCTTATTTCATTGGCATCCACAGGCTGGGTTACAAGATGAAAAGATGGTACTGAAACTCTGCTTCTTCTGTTCCTGTTTGTCCACACAAGCCATCTTCCACAGAACATGCAGCTGTTGGAAAGCAGACCTCTATAATGAAAGGGGCCCTGCTTGACAAGAGACCGACAGCTAATCATCCTGAAATACCAGACTAGAAAAGCATTGACAAGCTCCACGCTCATCTTCTGCCTAACTCCAGTAAGGTGCCGTATACAGTTTCACTCATAGCAGAGGAACCATCTCAGCTGCCTTTGGCCTTCTAAAATTTTAGAAATAGCTAAGGGCAGCGGACAAGCTCACCTGGAAGGACCATCATCCCAGACGACTTAAGCAGCACTTTTAGGATAGAATTAATTATCTCCTGACACCTCGATTTTTAGGGAAAATGGATCCCATCTGCAGACTGAGGAAACCTAACTACAGGGCATAATTTTACTCATGTTCATTTTTGTAGTTTCTTGGAAACCTGGCTTTTATTTAAAAAGAAATAATGTATATATTTTTCTTTCTTTACCACTCTGTCCCTGTTAGACTCTTCATCACACTTGAAGTGACATCGGTACAATCAGTAGGTCAAGAACACTGATCTCAGTGATGCTAATGTCCATGGACTCACACCAGCTCGGCTGCTGGCCCATGTTTTATTGACTATCTGCCACCGTTCAGTCTGTGAATATAGCTTAAGCAGATGGATATGCCTTTTTCCTTTACTCTTGTGCATAAATGTTGCAGGATCATGCTTCCTATCTACAGTGCTCTACTACAACTTGTTTGATACTGATGTACCAGAGGTACCAGGTGGCATGTTCTTTACAGGACTCCGGTAGCATCCTTCCCAGGCTTGTCCTGCCCTACCAAGCTGCATCAGTCTTCCTAGTGTCCTCAGGGGCTGTCAGACACAGCTTGAGTCTTGCTGACAGCACACTGAAGTGGTGCCCAGGGATGTTAAACCCATTTGTTGGGTGAAACATGCCTCCTTCTAGCCCCACACATGGCTGTTTGCTGAAGCACCCATGCTTGCCTTCCTCCAGCAAGAATCCTGCAGCCCCTGTGCTTCATATTTTTGTTCATACTTGAACTCTCCTGCCCAAAAGGTGTGGTAACTGGAAGTGTTCTGATCCCTCATCGTGCCTCTTGCTCTTTGCAGATGGTGGCTAGCTCACCTTTGCATGCACTCAGGAGCAAAACCATTTCAGTGAAACCAGGCAGAGCCATTAGAATTGTCTGGAAGGAGATGATACCAACCGTCAGAGAGCCAAGACCTCACTGACACTTAAATGAACAGAATGACAAATTACCTTCTGAGACAAGGTCACGGTTCACCGAATCCATTAATTTTCAAGTATTTTTCAGAGCGTCAAAAAAGTGAATTTATCTCCCCACTTGGATGGCGGATGACAAAACTGGCAGGGACAAAAGGAATTCTGCTGTTTGAAATAGCTCACTGATTTTAAGAACATGACCTGGCAGCACAATGGAGGACGGACAAAGTGAAAACACGAGAGAGCAGCCAAAACGTCTTCCCATGTCAAGACTTTGTAATCAGCTTTACTGCATAAAAACCTCAGGCTTTTGTGTGAATGTAATCCAACAAAACACATTTCAAATGAATAAATCAGCTTTCCCTGATGGCAAGCTATGTGTGCAGAGCAGTACTGAAGCACTCAGGGTAGCTATGGTGACAGTATCTTCCTGCTAACAAAGAAATATGCTGGAATTGGAAAATAATTTATGAACAACCAATAACTATGCAACCAGACTATGAGAGTTTGTAGAAAAAAAAAAAGGTTGCAAAGTTCTTGAACATAACTTTTTATAATACACTACTTGGATGTTGCAGTTAGATTCTGAAAACAGCCAAACCAGTACTTGTCTGATTTGCCGAAGGGGTGTAACTTGGCCAGGATCACAGTTTTTTGTCATTTTAAAAGGTTGCTGTTTATCTCTACTTGCGCAATTTTCATCTCCTTTGGAAAACTCTGCTGAACCTTTCAACCAACTGGTGTTTGTTCACAGCCTGAATGTTCACAGGCAGAGCTGTTCCTCTCACTGCTTCAGTGACCTTTCCTATGCAAATCTCTAGAGATCTTGGAGAGGATGGGTTGTTGAGGGACAGTAAGTACAATATTGAGGTGGTGGTCAGCCACAGGATGTCTCACACATCTACCTGATATATAGTATCCCCTGAAAGGATATCTCTTGTCATGCTCTCTCTTGCACATTAGAAAATTCATAGCTTGCACTATCTTCCCTCAAGTCACACAGTCCAACTGCACCCATCCCATTAGAAGATCCAGACATCTGTTCATGGTCTCACTGAGGTCTGGCCATGAATACAGAAATATTTATACTCATATGAATTTTTTTGTGGTTTGTGGAGTTATATTCATATTTTGTTGTTAACCTCTTTGAATTTAGCAACAGTACTCAAGCTGCTTGCCTTACCCTGGAGCTCATTGTGTCTTGAAGAGCTGTTCTTGCTACACCTGCTGAGACTTTCCATAATAAATTGAGAAAATATATATTAGGTGGCATTAACAGAAAAGCATGAAAGTTCAGAGTATGAAAGCAGGTCTGGAAGAGAGAGAAAAGCACCAAGAGGTATGCAAAGTTGTCCTCCACATCCACGCACAGCACACTTGTGCACTTCAAAGAGATAAAGAGCAAAGAACTGCCTCAGGAGGCATGTACTGGGTACAACTGTGTCCTCCATATGCCTTCCCTTCTTGGTGTGATGCATCAGAAAGCTCTGGGGACAATCACTTCTCCAGTGGAGAGCAGGACTACTGAATGCATCAAGACTTTCACAGGGTCCCAGGGGCACTTTGTTTTCTGAAGAGTTTGTGTACTGTTATTGCATGGATCCCTGTTGTGTGGAAAGCCAAGTTCTCTCTTTTGGTGCGGGTGAACAGTATTAACTCCTTCCTTCTGATCTGGAGGGCTCTCCAAGGAGAGAAAAAACAGCTCCTGACTTTTCAGGTACAATGCATTGGATTGTCATATTTGCCACAAACAGCTACATCAGACTATGTGGTCTAGCTTGGCTTTTATGCCTGTCTTGCAGCTGGCCACTGGAAATGATCAGATAGCTCATCCCCACATCCCCAACAATTGCACATCTCTCGTGGTCTTGCAAGCAGCGTGCAAAACACAGTGTGCAATGATAGCAGAAACGTTTTCTGGGTGGCTTCCAGCCTGTTCATACAACCTTTCTTTTGGTCATTTAAATTTTCTATTGGTCTTTTAAATTTTCTATTGGTCATTTAAATTACCAAAGGCTCACGCTGTGATCACCCATCATCTTCTCCTTTAATAACATATTATTTCCTTGCTGTAGGACATTTGCTACGTTTGATATATTTTTTCTCTTCCCAAGGAAGTGAGAGTATGGAGGACCACAGGAAGCACAATCAGCAACACTGCCAGTATGAATATGTTGGTTTGGAGGAAAACGTCTTTGCCCAAAGCTTTCAAAAACTTTTTGTGTTTCTGTGGTCTCTAGGGAATGGCTATCACTGGTGTCTACTGTTATCTGTAAAGATAATCCCTGATTATCTGTACATCTGCTGGGTTGTCCAAAAGAAGTCTAAAATCATGGGTCAAGCAGAGGAAGTAAATAAGAAAGAAAAGTTAAGTGAATGTATCTTGTTGGCATCAATGAGGAGCACTACACAGTAGGTTCAAAAGACACATGGGAGAGATTTCTTCCTCAACATACAGATAAACAGTGGGCCTATCACTGCAGAGCATTATGAATACTAAGATTTTACATGGAACTGATCAAATGTTTCCTTGAAGACAGGAAAAAAAAAATGAAACAAAGACTGTTAAGTCCCCAAACCTTACTCTCAGCTCCTGAAATCCCTGAGCAGCAATTTGCTGGAGTTCTCCAAGACAGTGTTACATTCTGGTTGCCCATCCTTCTTCCTAAAGCATCTGCCGTTGGCCATTATTAGAGGTGGAATAATAAGTTTTCTTTGGCTTTAGGTTCATACACTGTGTGTGCCAATTCTCACCTGTTAGTGCTGCACTGCCATGGGGATATGCACTGGGAGCCCAAAATGGAGGAAAGGCAGGGAGGCAGGGCTAGGAGATATTTAATCTATCACTCTGCAACAGAAAGAGAAACCCAATTCATGGACCTGGTCTGGTATCTCCTGCATGCTGCCCAAAATCTTGATGCAGGCAGGCGCACCACATGGCCCTGCATGTGTATTGATTGCTGCACTCATTGGAGAGTTATCCAACACCAAGCCAAATGCCCTCCAACAGCAAACTGCTGTGGCTAATTCCTGGGGCAGAAGTACCAGTCATTTCTTTACGTGAAGTCTAGTGGGGTGAGCCAGGCACACTGCTGGAACAATGTAGCTTCCCCATGCTGAGAACCTGAGGAATCACACATTTTCTCCAGCATCCCAGGAGACCCCTCACCCTTGGAGCAGCCGTGTCCCAGGAGGATGGGCTGCCCATGCAACAGAAAATCCAATGGGAAGCAGTCCATCAGAAGAAGGATGCTGGAAGTGATCTATTGGGAGCATTTCACCAGTTTACTCCAGATGAGCTCTTCCGTTTGACTGTGCCCATTGCTGTTGACATCAACTGAAGTGCTGGTGCCTGAATTTTTCTGGCTAAGCCCATTTTTTTCCTAAGTATGCTGGGCCTTGTTGCATGGTACTTAGCACTCTTGCTCTGTGCCTCACTCAGAAAGGTTAGATTGTGTGGTTATTATTAGCACGCATTCAGTTTCTTAGCAGCAGTAGAACACGAGCAGTAGCACATGAAAGGACACTGGGTAATGTGACCTTTTGTTTGTGCCAAGGTATGGGCATGAGTTCATAGATACAGAAACTACCTTAGACCTTTCTTCTCTCTCTTGTTCTATTTACAACCTGAGTGTATTTAGGGTACAGGGAAATGAATCAAAACTGACTTCGACTTTATTTATCACTGTAGCTGCAGTTTGACCCTGATAAACATTTTCTTCTTTCCTTTGGCTCATTGATTGATCATCTGACATGAGAAGTATGTTGTCATCTTATTGATTTTTTTTCCTGATTCTTCAAATCAGTAGGTGAACACTCAGTATTTCAACATAGTTGTTACAGAGACGTGTGCACCTGGTGTTATCCTAAGATGAGTGAACTGACTGGTATCTGTAAAGTGTGGACTCAGCTTGCTCATAAAGCAGCCTTTTCATGCTTTTTTTTTTTTTAAATAGGAAAAGATGATGTAAAAGATGATCATCCAGGAATGGAAAAATAAGCAAATCAGTAAGAATATTTAGGAAGTGTGTATCATCTTTCACCTCAAGATTTAAAAGTGCTTTATCAACCACTAATTAAGACTCAAAACCAGCAGGGTGTTACTGTAATGAGTACTGAGACATCCTACTTCATGCTGAGCTGAAAATAGTCTTAAGCATGCTAATAAGTCTCTATTGTTAGACCTCCCTACAGTTGATATGTTAATAATTTCAGGGATTGAAATACTATTAACAGGACAGGCAGTAAAATATTGAGGTCAAAGTAAAAATTGTTGTGGTTTACAAAGACAACAGCAGTGGTTTCTTTCCAAAATGCCTCTGAGGAAAACAAGATTTTCGCTTTATTTCTGTTAATACAAATATTTATTTATCTATCAGGGGAATCAATCGCCTTCTTAAGATTTCAAATGTAAATCAAGTTCCCAAACCTGCCATATGAATGTTTTCATTGTTTTATTCTGCAATCATGTAGGAGAAGCTTTTTTTTTTAAGCCTAAGTGTTCACTATATGATTTCAGAAGTTCTGATTTTAAGTAAAACACCAGATATTAAGAGTTCTATGACAAAATGATGTGAACTAGCAAAAATTAGGGAGAAAAGTATTTATTGAACCTAAAGCAAGTCTTGTTCAGTATTTTCTTCATAGATCAATAGGGACTCTAACAAAATATGAATTGCTATAAAACAACTTGAATGTAGGGGTAATAATGATGATACTAAATTCTTACATAGAAAAGAATGAAACTAGGAGATATTTCAGATTTCCGAATGGGATGTGACACTAAGTATGTTATAAAGAGGAAAGGTGCCGTGAATATCTTTTAAGGAAAGTTTGTATTTCTAGTCTCACTGTAATCAAAGCTTTAGTATTTCTGAAGTTTCTATAAATATCCCATCCAAGGGGCATTGAGCTTCTACAACTAAAAATATGGATAAGGTGACAGAACTATGCTTTTGTGAGTATTTGTTGGTGAACTAGGAAGGAGCATGAAACTGATGGAAAAGACATTTTAAGTGCCTTTAGTAATCACATGTCAGCCTTCAGTTTACTCAGATCCAAGTATCTACAGCTCAGTACTTGCTGGATTCATCACAAATTAAACTAGTGATAGCTCATCAAAAAATGCAATTTCCATCCAAATTAGAAATAGCTACTAATGATTTCTGTTAATGGGTTTGGTATATAATTCTTACATACTGTCCCCATATACACAATAGGTTTTTTACTTGCTCAGGAGAGGGTATAATTTGATTTGAAAGCAAACTGTGGCCCTTCCATCCATAAAAGCCCTTGAGGTTTCTAGCTAGCCAAGGGCTTTTTGTCCCCAAGTTTGAGATATTGTTCTGGATTGGTCTAATCATGCTGCCCTTCTGCCTTCCCTTTTACACAGTGGAGAGATCAAGGAATGAGTTTCAAAACAATGAAAAATTCCTTTTGTCTCCCAGTTCAATGGCAGAAGTAGACAGCTTAAAAATAACAGAGAATGATGCCTGCCATTTTATTTTCCGCTTTCTGTTCAGTTGGGAACATTTTTCTTCTTTTGTTACTTGACAAAACAAATATGGTCCCCCCATTATTCAGCACTTGCCTATTTTCTGTATTATATGCAGCTACCTTGGAGTGCACAAATCACTGCCCAATTTTTGGTAAGATATGACTTATCATTGCAGATTATTAAAACCATACCCACTAAAATGTTTTGTGCTGCCTTTGCACTTGATGTCATTCCTGCACAGTTTGCTTCTGTAGTATTGCTGGAAGAAGACTTGCGCACCAGATCATCGCAAACACCTCATACAGCCCACAGCAGTCAGGTTTGCAGCACTGGCCATAGGGCAAACTGATGAAAAGAACTGAGAAGAGGCCTCTTTGAACAGCTACCTCTTCCCATCTAACCCTGTGGCATACCTTCCTGGCACTGGGTGACAGATATGGACAGGTACAATCTTCTCCCTTGCAAAGAAAAGGGACAGAAACTCTTGATTCATCTCTGAAATGTCTGCATTTTTCATGTGGAAATGAACAAACCCAAACATAGTATTCCAGTTTGTAAAGACTGGTTGAATCCATTACCTTGTTGAATCCATTACCTGTAAATTAAAATCCCGGTAGCCAGTGATAAAGGGAACAGCCAAAGAGACAAAATGGTTAGATGAAGGTGACAACCCCAGTGTACGGCCCTACAAGTTAGAGTCTGACTTTATAATTATAACAAAGTTGTATTAATTTCTTAAAATGCTCCTACAACTCTCTCTATAAACACTCTCTACAACTACCTGAATGGAAGTTGCAGTGAGGTGAGGGTTGGTCTGTTCTCCCTTGTACCAAGTGACAGGACAAGAGGAAATGGCCTCAAGTTGCAGCAGGGGAGGTTTAGATTAGGTACTGGGAAAAATTTCTTCACCGAAATGTTATCAAACACTGGGCCAGGCTGCCCGGGGAAGTGGTGGGGTCACCAGCCCTGGAGGTATTTAAAAGACATGTAGATATAGTGCTGAGGGTCATGGTTTAGTGGTGACCTGGCAGTGCTGACTTAATGGTTGGACATGATGATCTTGAAGGTCTCTTCCAACCAAAATGATTCTGTGATTTTATGTTTCCTCCCAGGAAACACTTGGGTGCTGGCTTCAGAATCCATCAGCTGTATGGTGAAGTGCTGATGGAATTGTCTTTCCCTGTACCTCAAGAGAGGTGTTTGCCATGAGAGGCACAAGGATCTAGGGGGAGCACCATGGGAGTAGCCCCCATTGAACAGCAGTTAAGTCTTTACCTGCAAGTCATCCCTGGCTTGAAGGAGAGCAGGAATCTGTCCTGAGAGTGTTGGAGCACAGTGAGGCTTCAGTCAGCCTCCCATTGTGTGAGTTATGGTTTTAGCATCATTTCTAGAGCAGATGCAATTTAATCACCTTTCAGTCAATACTCGGAGATTTTTTTTCTGCCTAAACCAGGCCCAACCTCAGAAAAGATATAGAGAGCTATTATTTTAAAGTCAGTTGGTCACTTTTCCTCGCACAGCCAAAAAAGTCAGGAACAAAATGTGCTTGGATGTTTTTGTAGATACATTTTTAAGGAGTATAACTCAAATGCTGTGGAAACTGGCAGGAAAACAGAATAACTCTGTGCTGCCTTCAAAATCCCTGCACTTTTAACTCTTTCATTAACTTCTCTCATTTTCCCATAGATTTTGATTCTGTCAATTCTAATTTCAACCAGGCTGCACATGGGAGAAAAGCAAGGTCTGAGCAGATGGTTGACATGAAATGAACAGCAAATTACTGCACAACTAGAGGAAATCCAGCACATTCTGCAATGCTCTAAGTCAACATGCATTACAGATGCCAAAGCAACCAGACTCAAGGGACACTTGAAGATGTTAGGAATAGACATAAAGTATACAGCCTGAAGACTGAAATCCTTAATCTTATGAAAAGAAATGCTTCAACAACATTTCTATACATTGGACTTCTTTTTAGCCTTGTGAGAAAGCAATATTGACAGCATATAGTGAGGCAGGATGTAGAAATCCAAATTATACTTGTCCCTTCAGCAAAGATTCCTGCAGAGGAATGGACAAGATATCCTGGAGGAACATGGCTTGGGTATTTTAAACAAGTGGTGGGATGGACAACTGAACAAGAACTAGGAAAAGATTAGCCAATTGTCTTGAGAACAGCAGTACCTGCAACCAGAATAGTCAGAGTGAAAACATTGGTGCATTGAATTTCTAATTTATAGTTTTGGATCACAAACTAATCAATACCTGAAAGGGCATTGAAAGACATCATCTTTCTGGGGAAATCACTGCATGGCTACCCTGGGGGACAGTTCTTCATCCTTCTGGATCCTCCAGAGACAGCCTTTCTCAGAAATGGAGGACTGAGCTTCAAGCACCGTGTGGGGTGGAGCTGACCTGCTAGTCACTTGCTTGCTGTATGTCCTACCTAAGTAACAGGGCTGATGAAAAAAAGTATTAAGAATTGTGATGTGCTGATCATGAGAATGTGTTGTGGTTAGCATCTAGCTTGAGTGGCTCCATCCCACCTATGTAGCACCCCTCTGTGCTTCTGGGTAGGAAGAGAGAGAGAGCATTGTTTATGGGATCTTGTTTTACATCTCTATACAACATGCTGCCTGGTTTCAGTGGTGAATGAAATGTTTCCTGATCTGAAGTTGTCCCAGCATTACTAACTTTGCAAAATGCTTAGAAACAAAAAGGGTGAAAAGTGCTGAATGGGGAGCAATGCACAATTTTCTTATTAAGATGAAAATAAGCAGCTTTTTTGATGGTCTGGCAGTGCAAAATCCTAATGACAATTTTACAGACAGAAAATTTCCTTCCCCAGTTTATCTGGGTCACAGAAAAAGCTAATTCAATATTGCAACCGTGGGTACTCTGCCTGGGTGAATTAATGGGCTACACTGAGCCTTTACCTCTTCCTTCTCTAATACTGTTCAAAGGACATTAATCAATAATTATTAGTACTCCTGTCCTACATTCCTGCTTACTTGTATATACATATATTCTGTAAAGCTATCTTCCTCAGTTTTAGCCTGGTGAACGAAACTGATGCTTTTCTTTTACAGGCAGAAATATGGATCACAGGCTGAGCTGCCACACTTCAAACGGAGGAGGAAGGCACCTGGGCTGAACACGGAGGTCACTGTCTGTCTCCTCAAAACCTTTCTAGCCTGATAGGCTATGAGGCATCCAGGCAGAGTGATCTGGATATGAAAATCTGGATAGCAACCATAACACCCTATAAATTTGCAGTTTTATAGACTGACGTAGTTTTAAGCCTGCTTGTGTGGGGTGAGCTGGGGAGCTGGAAACAACTCAGTGCTGAGCACAGACATGATCAGTGAGGTCTTGTCCGTCTTTTCCTTCCAACGCTGTTTTCCAGCAATATTCTTGCCAAATAGAGAAAGAAGGGCTAGTTTTCTTTATTCGCCATATCAGTTGTTAGAGTGGTCCAGGACATGGATATATGCCATATCAGCATTTCAAACAGCTATGTGAATTTCTTCCAAGAGAGAAAATGCGATGGAATGCAAGATTTCCTGGGATGAAACCAGGTCTTCAAAATAACCACAGAGCTACTATTAAATTTCCATTTTTATAGTTGCTGTGACAACATATGCTCTGTAGGAAAAAAAATGGCCAAACCACACATGTGCTATTTAGAAACACAGAAAAGACAGGTCAGCTTCATGATAAATCACCTTTTCACATAGTGCACCTTCCAAAATGGGCAAGGCATGGGACAATTTCCATGTTTCCTTGACTCTGATCTTTATTTTCCTTCTGGAGGAACCATTATGTTTTCAGTAGTGTTTGGGGAGAAGCTGACAGAAGGAATTTGGAAACTACTGGAGGTTTTAGCAGGAGGTGAAATTGCTTGTTTGTTGGGTCATTCACTCTGGAAGGGATTTACACTCTTTGTTCATGTATTTTAAAGGACTGAACAATTAAATGCAGTCCTTGTGATACAGAAAGACAACCAGATTTAATTTAATAAAGAAGGAGGTGTTTTTCAACGCTATGACGAGGGACAGTGTTCAGATACAGTGAAAGTAGGTTGAAGTACATCATTCATGACTGTTCTGGCATAGCTAACCACTCAAATGTCTGTAAATGGGAAGATGATTTACCACGAGGTCAAAAGACATTATCAAGAGCTTTGATCTAGTTCTTCTGTGAATGAATTACCCTTATTAAAATGTGCAGTTGGCTGCTACAATTCAGAGCAGCTAAATTTTGACACTCTGGAGGAGGAGAATGGATGCACTTTTCAATGTTACTCACAGTGTTTATCACCAGACAGAACCACACTTTGCTTGCTCTTGGGGATGCAGCTTAACCCTCCTAACAAATAAGTTTTCTTGTAAACTGGAGAGACTTTTGGTCACTTGACACACAGGGGGAACCACCCAACTGACTTCTTCTAAGCAGCAGCTGCTTTTGATTAATCTTTAATTTTTATTTTGCTTTGAAGTGATCTTGGTAATAAAACAAAAGATACTAGATGGGATTTTTTAAGCCTTTTTTTCCACTAGGACAAAGCTTATGCAACTGCATAATTTCCCTTTGTATGTCTGTGAGTCATTGCCTCCCAGTGTTTCTCAAATCCAGCTTTTGGACCAGTCTTGACAAAGGTGAGGAGCCTGAAACTTACTAAGTACCAGTAAGTTTCAGAGAGGTAGAGAAGAGAGAAATCAGTCAGTCTCACTGCTGCAACAGAGTTGTCAGTGTGAGCACCTTGGTTACCTGCTTGGTTTGACCCATCAGCTTCCCTGCAAGAGTGAGGGTACTGGGCAGCATGAGTGTGCTGCCTGGGGCTTGCTTCTTTGCCTCTGGTAGTCCTGGTTTCCTTTAGGCCTTGAGCAAACCAAAGAAAATTACATTTATATCTTGTGTTCCAGATGGGCATGGCCAGGTTCAGAGAAGCAGTTCCTTATGCCTTTGAGGTGCTGTAAAAGTAGGATACACCAAGTGTTTACTACACCCAAGTAACTTGTTCCACAAGCAAGAAGCAGTGTGCCAGAATAATTCCCTGTTCTTTTATTGGCTATCACCAGCTTTTATTGGCATGATTCTGCTCACAGACTGACAATTCAGTATGACTTGAACAGCAGTGTGATTGAGCTGAACTCATGGACATATCTGCAGTCATCATCCTTAGTCTGTGAGACACTGAACTACACTGAGCACCCTGCCTGCTCCCTACTCACCTTTCCAGGTCTCCCTTAGTTCCAGGGTGCTGTAAGACCCCAAAACTGTACAAACAATAAAAACAACACCAAAAAGACCATGAAGTGGTGTTTAAGCATCTCCAAAGTGGTACTGAAATATCTCTTTTGTCCATCTTGTTTGCAGGCTGAAATGTTCTCACAGCCACAGTTCTCACCATGTAATTCAGCTGAGTCCAGTCACAGTGATCTGGATGAAGTTACCAGGGGTGACCATCCAATGTGGCTCATTGTAGTAAAGGAGCCTTTTATTCCCTTGTTGTGAGCACCTTCCAACCGCAGAGGTTTTGCTCCAAGGACTGTGGGAAGTTACAAGAAGGTCCTCTCTCCCAGATCCGCATCAGTAGGGCAGACTTTTTCTCCCTGTTTATTCTCAGATTTATGTGTTCAGAGACAGTGCAAAAGTGGGAGCTGCTCATCCTTTTTTCCTAGGAGAGTAGGGAAGAAGGAGAAAGCAGAGATCTTTTGTGCTGCTGGGCTCTCTCCCCTTTGCTGCAGTCCAAATCAACTGCTCTTCCAATTTTTCTGTCCCAGTATCATGGCACAGTTGCTGAAGCAAAGCTCTGTTAAAACTGTGGTGTTAGGTCTTGCCAGGGCACACTGCCCAGCTGGGGGACCCTGTGAGTGTACCCAGGTGAGTTAAGCACTTGAAGCATTTTGATTTCGCTTACACGTCTTTCCAAGGGTGAGTTTAACACCCTACCCTTTAACACCCTTCCTTCCCTGCCCTCCTCTTTCACCATTATCCAAAGTGATATGTGCCCTGAAATTAGGACCCACCATAACAGCTTCTCACACATATTAATCAGGCCCACAGATGTGCTGGAAATAATAACACCAGCACAGGGAAGCTGCAAATCAGCAAGAATATTTCCAGGAAAAGAAATTTCCCCTTGTTCTTCTGCCCTCTCAAACTGTTCTCCCCAGTGTTCCTTCAAGCTGGCCAGGGTGACAGAGCACTGGGGCAGCCAGCCAGAGACACTGTCAGCTCTCCAGCTCTGCTCTCTGACAAAAGCAAAGCTGGAAGCCTGCAGTGAGTTCAGGAACTCAGAGCAAACATGAAGAGCTGAAAGGAGTTTGGAAAGCAGAGATTAATCTCTGGCAAAGGCAAACCCAGCTAGCTGGGTTTCTTCATTGTGGGAACTGGAATGCTGATGTTTTCTGATCCCAGGAGTCACAGTTTTATAACTCTGAGAGTCATTTCTTTGCTTACACTCTCACCACATGTGCTTGGGTCAGAGCTGAGTGACATGAACAGGCATTCGTTCCATGTCTGGATTCCGTCACTAGAAATGAAGATATTTTTAGCCTGAACTGAATTGCTGCTATTCTTAGTTGCTTGTCTGGAGCTTCTTCTGTACTCACCCATATTCTCACCCTTGTAACTCCTGAAGTTTTTTTTTACTTTCTCCCAAAGCTCACTAATGAGGCTATTGGGAATATATTGCTGCTAGCAGAGGAGGGAGTGTCTTGGGATTGCACTGAATTTTAAAAGACAATAAGAATAAATTATGCTTTTCACACAATGCCCCAGACTCCTTATTTTCTAAAAATAAATCTGTGCAAGTCTTTGTGTAGGAAACCATCATCACTGAATTATTGCAGGGGCAAATACTTTTAAAATAAATCTGTCCCCAGATCATTTTCTTGCAGGTGGAGTCTGGTCATGACTTGTTTAGACCAGGAAGAAATGTAAAGGTAAGATACATACAGTTACTGACTGCTTGCATTGAGTGGTGAAAGATGAAACTATGGAAAGCTGAAATAATCAGAGATTTCTGAAGGCATCAGCACCACCATCAAATCCAGGTCTTCTCAGCTGGGAGTGAGGTTGCCATTGCACTATAGCTGCAGTTGTTCTCTCACCCATTTTCCCCCACTTTCTGTGCAGCCTTCTGAGAGAGCTGCTGGTTTGAGACTGTGCTGCAGGGGGAAAAAAAAGTGAGCTGATGATACCTTTTATTTTCCAGTTTTTTTAGAAGCAGAGATATTAAATTAATGTCAAAAGTTGACATTTAAAACCTTTATTGATGGTAAGAGCTTAAGCACCCTCTTTTAAGTCATCTAATGTTTCAGCACTAGGGCAATATACAAGATAGTTGCTGTTATCACTCTGAGTATTACCCATATCAATCCATGTCACAAAATGGAGGGAAGCTCCTTTCACTCTATCAGGTTATAAAAATATATAAAATAATAAAGTTGATAATAATATCATATCCAGCTCATGCACCAACAGAACAGGATTTCTCTTGAGATATTGATTTCTCTTGAGATATTGCCATTCTATGAAACTGCCTGCTGGGAGCCATCCCTGGAGGCTTCATGACAGCCAGACACTAACAAGCAAGCACTTGGATGCTGTACTGAGATAATTTTTAATGCAGAGGCACACCAGCTCCTTCCATTTAGCTACTCAGCTCAGTGTCTGTCTCTGACATTGAGGTTACTCAGGCTGGAAGCCAAGGAGGAGAGAGTTTAGCCAACTCAGGCTACCCACTCCCTTTACCCACAAGGCACATGGAGACCAGCAGATAGTTATGCAGGTACCCATAGGAAAGAGTGACCGTGGTGACCCTCAGAGCTGTCTCTTTCCTACACTTTGTCCACTCATCAGGAGGTTCATCTTCCCTTGCCAAGAGCTCTGAGCATCTCCCAAAAACAATCACAGCTGCAGGAATAGAGGCATGGCCATATAAACATCTCCTTTCTTTAGCTTTCCAAACCAGATAATAGCTGAGATGCAGCAGATAAGAGAGTGTTCAGTTCAGTCCTTCCTTGTGACTAGGATATGAGTGCTTAGGACAGAAATGGGGAAATTATCATTGTGGAACAGTCTTCTAAATTTAAGAATCAAAGAGTTTGCTGAAAGCCCTGTGTCTATGAAATAGACACAGATGCATGCAAGTATGTTGGTCTATGTAGTACAGGCATTTTCAGAGCATTATAAATTGTCACGAGGATGAAGGAGGATCTCTCTTGGCCTCACAGGAGGCTGTCTGGGAGCCCCTTACAGCTTCTTCAGTCCCTGCATCTGCAGGTCTACGTCTGTCAAGGCTGCAAATTGGAACAGCCAACAGAGGTGCTTTGATACGCATTGGCTGGCAAGAGCCTGTGAGGTCTTTATCCAACTCAGACTTAACATGCAGCTCTGCAGGCACTGCCTCCAACTCAACGTGCCTCCACACAAGAGCTCCAAGGTGTGCTGGGATGTAGGTCACTTGAACTTGAACACACAACCTGCGGGTGCAGGGTTGTCCTCTCCCCCTGCTTTGTAATCCTGGTCAGATTGAAACTGTTCTTAGGGAAGTGATGAAAACTGACACCTCAAAAGCAGTGTAAGATCCCAGTCTTCATTTTCAAAAAAGGTGTTACAAGCAGAAAAGATGGTAGCAAATCAGAATAGACCTGTTATCACAGTGTTTTTGAGTGTCTAGGATTGAAAAATACAAGGGTGAGATTAACAGGGACATAGTATTTAAGTAGTGTGCAAACATGTGGGCAGATGTGTGTGCATGCACATGCTGGTATTCAGATTTCTAAAAACTTTACAGGGAAGCAATTGATGCATTTTCAGGTTGATAACATGGCAAATGCAAATACATTACACAGAAGAATCACAGAATGTTCGGGGTTGGAAGGGACCTCGAAAGATCATCTAGTCTACCCCCCGCCTTCCAGAGCAGGATCACCTAGATTTCTTCAATTCACATTTCAGCTTCTGTTGCTTTCCTAAAAGGACTTTTATTTATTTAAACTGTAGTAGAAGCCTATAATTGTACCAGCTAGATGGTTCAACAAGGAGA
This sequence comes from Ceryle rudis, assembly GCA_033439905.1. Lineage (NCBI taxonomy): Eukaryota > Metazoa > Chordata > Aves > Coraciiformes > Cerylidae > Ceryle > Ceryle rudis. The sequence goes on from JAAGNO010019880.1 coordinate 105,748, forward strand.
GCACATTTGCTGCCATTCCTTATCAAATCCCAGTGGTAGAATATGAAAGTAGATTGTATTTCTTGCACTGTAGCTGTCCTTTCAAACAATCTCTTGCAGAAGAAGAACACTGCATTAAATTACTTTTGAGGTAGGAATAACAAGCTGACAAACCAAAGTGAACAGTTAGACATAAGAATAAATTTGGTGCTGTTTGATCACCTGACACCAACCATTGCAATGACATACTGGTGCATCACCACTCCTCTTACTGGCCAGCTTGAAAGTTAGACTTAGCTCTGTCCTCCATAAGACAGTTGCACAAAAATAGATCACTTTAATTGCATTTTTATGTGTCTAAAATTATCAGGAGCTGAACTGCAGAAAGCAGGCTCCAGTTCCTTTCTCTGTACTAGAGGTGATCAGATTTTTGTGTCTCTGTAGGTTTACTTCCTACTATGACCCTTTCTAACTTGCGACACCTTCCTTTAGTTAGAATTAGTATTTCCATATTTGAAGCTTCACAGAAGTTTTGGATTTTTTGCTGGTGCTTGGTTATTCAGCCACTTAGACAAGCAGCTGGATACATGAGCTTTAGGGACTGAGCTGTGGCATGTCAGATTTCTGTCACTGATGGCATCTTGGTTTGGGTCTCAGCTTGATACAGCATGGAGAGCAGGCTTCTCCTGGGGCTGCAGCATGGAAATAAAGGATGAGACCATTCCCATGTTGAGTTTTCGTGCTGAGCCAATATCTTTGCACACAGCTGGAGAAAGCAGATTTAATGACTACTCTCAAAAACTCCTTTTGGAAAAATAATTAACAGAAAAAATTCAGCAGGCCTTAAAGAGAAAATGTGCCTTAATAGTGCTACAGTCTACTCCCTCTGTCCTCCCAGAGACCCTGTAGTGAAAGCAACAGGCATTTGTAACTATCCCATGTCTTGGTACAAGGAGCCTTGGTTGGCCTTGAGTGACCTCATTTTGGAGTCTTGGACTCTCTTGTGATCTGATGACTATATTAAACACAAATGGGGACACACCAACTCCTGGTCTTGCTCTAGTCACAACAAGCCCTGGCTGATGACTTCAGAATCATAGAAGATGGGTCTCTTTTTTGAAAAGGACCCTCTGTCCTCTTTGGGGCTTCCCTTTAAGGGCTCAGATACTGTGATGAAGTCCCCTGCTGGGCTTTCTCTTCTCCAGGGTGAAAACACCTAACTCCTTCCAGCTTTGCCTTCAGGGCAGGTTCTCCAGCCCTTTGGTCATCTTTGTGGTCCTCTGTTGGATCCTATCCATTCTGTCCATGTCCTTTTTGAATTGTGGTGACCAAAACTGGACACAGTTAATGATCTCCAAGAACAGGTTCATCTTTAACTGTTGTCCTTATTTTTATTATTATTCCCCTCTGACATTATCATCTATATCCATCTTTTCATACACAGACCGCATAAGAACTGCAAATGGTGGTGAGAACTTGAAAAGACGATCATCTGAAGGAGTTGGAAAGTTTGCAGGATCTGGAAAATTTTCAGCAAGCAGTACATAATCCCTCAGAAAGTTTTGATGAATGATTATTATCCTTAGCTGTGAAACGATACTTCAGAATTAGAGCTGTCATGGCTGCAATTTTAGTCTTAATGTGTGGTATTAAAAGATGCTCATAGACATTTGTTTATAGTTAGCCTCATACAGTAAGTTCTGAATCAGATTCAGGGTGCTCTTGATATGTTTGAAAATACATTGTCTCCACTGCAAAGCAAGAAGGGTGAGTTACATGTGTCAGAGCAGGAGAAAGCACATGAATGCATTTTGACCATTTCATATGGCTGATTTATAAGCTTCTATTCCATAAGAAGTTAGGATTTGAAAATACTCCCGAGAAACTATTTTTAGCTTGCATGCCTTGAATGTAATGACAAAAATCCTGTTTACTATAAAGCAGCAGAGTCATGCAGTTTATGAAAATACACCAATTTGGAAATTATAATTTCTCTGGTCTGGTCAGTTCCATAATATTTTTGCTGCTGCAGCATCTTTTTATAAAGGACTTCAGTAAGATTGAATGGCACTTTTACTTCTTGTCTCAGTTGGACTTGCTGATCTTCACGGTCTCTTCCAACCAAAACGCTTCTATTCTATGAAAGTCTCTTTCTCCAACACAGAATTTGGTGTTTCAGAGCTGAGACTCTCCCTAATTAAAAGTTATTTCTGTGACAGGGAAAGCTTATTAAACAGATCTTTTTTCCTAATATGCAAAAAAAAATGTTACTTGTAATATCAGCATTCAGTCGTCACTCAAACTGAGATGATTCCTCAGACTTCGAATTCAACACTTTGCCATCCAGCTCTTTTGTTGCTTTCCTAAGATCATTTCATCTAACATCAGATGATACAGGCAACACTTTTGTGTCTCTCTTTCTTATTTGAGATTTCAAGTCCTTTTTTCACAGTATTCTCTTGAAATCCAATTTCTAAGTGCCGTGGTGCTGTCAGTTATCAATGCAACAAATAAATACCAGGGAGGTTTTCTCCAAAAGTACAGACTGGCTATTCATGCTTATCTTTAATACATCAATATGTGGAATAGTGCATGTGGGCTGGGTCACTCTGTCTCCAAAAGGATACAGTACAACTTGAAACAGAACTGAGAAAAGCAGCAAGAATGACCTCACTGCTTTAGTATGAGGAAAGGCTTTAAAAGGGACATCAGTGTGCAATGAAAACAACGGAGAGGGGATGTGACAGAAATCTGTGAAATTCTGAACATCGAGGAGGAAGAAAGGAATGAGTATTCATTACTTTTCACAATATGTGCCAAAAGTAGAACTCAAATAAATTACCGTGTAGTAGGTTTAAAACAAAGAGAAGGACATACTGGTTAATAGGAAGTGCAACTTCCAGGTTAGCTGCTGATAAATGATGGCAAGTGGCTTGGTGAGCACTTCTGCCAGCTGCCCCAGTACCCTTGAATACTGGAAATGGTTCAGTTGAAAGTTCTTTACCCATAGACTGGCATGTCCGGTGCTTATCAGTTCTGAAAAATTTCTCATTCTATGGATAATTCATCTTGTTGCCTAGAAAACACAAGAACTGCAGAGAAAGGTTGCACAGTTGTGCTGGTAATGCAGAAGCCAATCCTCATGAGAGTGGTTACATTTCCATCTTCAGGCAGCACTAGGGAGCTTCTGCAGACAGAGTTACTGAAGCTGCTGTGCACTCCTATCTGTGCTCCTGTGCACTCCTATCTGTGCTCCTGTGTCCTGTTGCACCCCACTTGAGGAGGGCTCATAAACAGGGAGGTAGCAGACATGTATCAGGACCTGGGAAACCACTTGGTCTATTTTTTTAACTGATTTTTTTTCTGGCAAAGGAAATGCTTTGTGTCAGCTTACAGCCTGGCTTGTTTCCACAGTGAAATCTAACCCTCTCCAAAGTGATGAAACCAGCTGTTTGCACAAAGGGTGTATGGGATATTTTTGTATAAATAGTAGCTTCATAGTGAAATAAGGCAGGAGCACCAGCAATAGCAGGGGTTGCTTCCACATGCAAAGCCCTGTGTGGGTGGTGACAGCAGGGAGGTGATTTGCTCTGGACACTGACACAGCACACATGAGCTCAGCACAGCCCCTCTTGGGGCAGCCTGTGGAGGGGCAAAGGTTTGTGGGAGAGTTTTCCTTGGGCAGACTGGGGCAACACAACCAATACAGACACGTAGTTCAAGGGACCCTGTGGAAACTCATCAAAATTGCCACTCCCCCCCCAGCCACATACAATATAGACAAAAAGACCTCAGCGCCAAATAATCTGATCTACCAAATTGGTTGCTAGTGCAGGCATTGCTAGTATGGGCCATGAAATGGCTGCAAATGTCTTTATTTTTATAACCCCATCAATTCACAGCTGTATGAAGGATTGAATGACTGTAATTATGTGGTATAACCTCCTAGTACTTTTTCTTCCCATCTTTAAATCCAAAATACTAACAGTAAATGTAACAGCTGATGTTGTGAGGCTAAATGAGCTTCTGATGCTACTATATAGCTAATGCTCATCACAGGATCTATCCCACTGACTGTTTTATCTGATCTCTTTGCATTGTGAGTGTAAGATAGAACATAAATGGAAAAATATTTTCAGGCTAAAGAGCAAAGCCAGTATCAATTTTGCCAAACATTCTATAATCATGAAAGAGATAAACCTCCAGAAGATTATTAAAAAAAACCCAAACCAATACAAATGCCAATGGAATTACTTTAATTTACCATCTAGTTTATATTATTTAAATGCATAAATTTTAAAGCCAGCAAATGCTGTTAAATAATTTGTTGTGACAGTCTGAACAGAAGCTTAGACTTCCACTGTGGGACTCTTGAATGAAGCCTAAGAGCATGTATTTGAATAAAATAAGCCTTACAGAAACACATCTGCTTCTGTTAAGACTTCCAGAGAGCAGAAGAATCTCAGTGCCACACTAAGGTTTAGAATGGAAACAGCCTAAGAAAAATTTGAGATTTTTTTTTCAGTGCCAAATATGACCTACCTTAGCATCAGGGGCTTTCAGAAATATACATTGGAAAGCCACAAGAGTTGGCAGCTACAGGAATTTTAAATGACTGCTGCCACTTCTAGGTTGCTTGTGAACCATTAAGCAGATGTTTGCACTTCTAGTCTTCCCAGTTTTGGTGCTCTCTGCACACATGCTCGCTCTGAGAGTGAGCGTGCAACCCAGACAGCATGCTTGGAGCAACACCAAGAACTCATTCCTCACCATCTTCTATCCTTGTTTAAAAGCAGGTTGGTTTTATTTTTTTTTCTCTATTTTATGAAAATAACCCCTGTCCTCAGTATGAGATATGTGTAAGAGGTGAGTCAAAAAAAAATTTTGGGAACACAAAATAGTGCTATGTCCTAACAGAAATGGGAAGTGTACTTGTAAATTTTCTAACTTGCCCTGTGACATGCTGGTGCAGATGGGGAAGATAATGGGCTATTCATGACCATTTTGCCTCATTCCCACCTCTGGTCCCACTGCAGTGTAAGGGCAGTGGGATCATCTAGTATGCAAACAAGTGCTTTGCCACAGAAAGACCCATCTCAAATCAGAGATCTGATTTGGACGCAAGGTCATGCCTCCTGTTTCTAATTCTCAATGCTGGTCTATTTTTTTGAATATTAACAAAACGTCACTTTGTTGTTTACTCCTGCAGGTTGAACACAGCCGTGTGAGCAGGATTTCTTCTTGAGCTTTTGCACGGTTGGCCCTACTCAAGCACTTGAGAGTAGAGGAGGAAAGTACCTGCATGTTTTCCTCTTGACTGGCTGAGTGCACGACTGTGATGCCTAATGTCAGGCATGGACCGGTATGCTATGTGACAGATATTAGGTCCCGTGCAAACAGAATGAAAGACAGCACTGTATGGAGCGTGTAAATGCTGTCTTATTGTCTCTTGGTGGGTCAGTGCTGCAGACTGCAAACATATCTATGTGAGCAACTCGCTTCAGTCAATGATGAAACCACATTTACTTGTTATCCCCATATTTAGTGGTCTGGCCCAGACCACATGGAGATTACAAAGCGTGTTATGCCACACGGCTATTGTTGCTGATTAATCTTTGGTTTACCAGTGCCACAAAATCTCTCCCTAACCTCCTTCCGCTGATAGATACTGGGGAAGAAGAAACCGAAGGTATATTCTCATTGGGAAAAGAATTCTGATCTCATTATTAAAGTAGATATTCAAGGTCACAATCCTGTGCCTCCTCCAGCTCTTGCAAAGTCAGGAATGGCATGGGTTTTTTTCAGACTATGTATATCTGTCTCTGACCAAGCCATCCCTTGGGGCTCCATGTGGCAATGCCATCAGTCAAAAACTGTGCTAGAAATGAATTTTTAAATGGGTCTTTTATGTTAAGTTGTATAAATGATAATAGGCTTGCAATGATGAGGCAGAAAAAAAAAGGAAAAATGGATGTAAGCCTGTTCAGAAATCTATGTTCCTTGTGGACTTTGCTTAATTTTCTAAATGCAGAGTAAACCATTTCTGTCCATAGGTATGGAAAAAAAATACCACAGGTTCAAGTGGCTGCTGCAGATGAAGGTTGGATTTCTCAGAATCACTGTCTGACTCAGACAGCAATCTAACAGTGGAGGTGGGACTAGTCACCCCTGCTCTGCTGACCTATAGTACCTGTCCAAGTTACTACAGTAAGAGGTAATGCCCAGAAGAGAAGGCAGTAGATCAAAATTCCATGAAAGACAATACAGATCAACTTTAAGCACCTGGTAAAAAAAGTTTTTGCATTACTTTCTGGTAGGTAAGAGCCAGTAGCTTGTCCATAGACAGTTATTAATAGTCAAATTTACTAATGTTTGTGAAAATTACTGAGTTTTGTATGCCCACAGAACATCCTTGCATGTCAATCTCTCTTGATAATCAACCAAGATAGGGACTTGTAGGGAGTGAGTCATCCTGCTTATTTAAACACTTTTGTAAAAAGAGACAAACTGCATATTAAATCTGCATGGTCCACTCTGCTGACTCCAACGGGTGTCAGTAATGATTCAGTTCAAGTGGCAACAGGGGGAACACAGAGGCCAATATTTACTCAGATGAATCTGTGCTGTATTATCCAGTAAAGGCTTCTTATATGCTATATATATGAATCTTCATTTGCTTAAGAGTATCCCCTTCATTTTGGATCAGCTGATCTGCAAAAAATAACAAAATATTGGGTGGTTTTTGAAGACCTATTGAAAGACTGAAGAGTTGAACACAAATGCACACTAGAACTTTCTCACCCTTCAAAATGCTAGTTAAGTCTGTAAAACTATTACAAGTTCATGTTGATTTTCAGCACTGTTTATTAGGTTGAAAAGTACGTAGAGGATAAAAGTAATTTAGTGGTAATAGTGCTCTGAAATCTAATTCAATTACTCAAGGACTTCAAGAGCTTTTCTTTAAGTTGGGCTCTTTTTCCAGATTATGCATATTAGTTTTACTTTTGGATATGTGCGCATGACATAGCCCTGGTTTAGCCACTTGCATAGTGATTCAGAGGCTTGAGAAGGTTCCACCTGCCATGGGAGAAAAGGACCTAAGCACCCCACATCAGTGCAGGACAGAGTACCACAGGCTTTTCCTGGCTCTATTTGTGCCTCTCCTGCTAATTCCATAGTATTTGGCCGTCCCATTCCTCTTTGTGCTGTGCAAGCAGAAAACCGGTGTCTATCTGGGTGTCCTTGAACCATCTCCCAACACATTGCACAATCCTTGTGTTATTCTGAGCCAAGAGGTACGTGACATCTGCATGTGTTGGGAAAACATTTGATACTGCCCACAAGTACCCCTTGCTGGTATGGTTAGTGCTGCTGATTTTCAGTCAAAGAGCACTTTGAGCTCTCTACCTGGGAGCAGTGGGATGAGGTGGAATGACAAGAGGGTTGACTTTCTGCACCTGCCTTGGCACCAGCCCAGGGGAACTACACAGCTAACAAATAGCAGCCTACAGAAAAGCCTCTGAGGACAGAAAAGTCCTGTTACAAAGGCTGGGCTGTTTCTCTTGTTCATTAGCCTCTCTGGACTAAGCAAACACAAATCAAATTACGGTACAGTAAATGCATGAGATCTACTCTGAGCTGTCCTGCTGGAGCTGTATTGGTTCTGAGGCTGGGTTTAGCCCACAGTAAAGACAAGTATGCCCAATGCCTTTGTGAAGCTAAGACCTTTGTATGTAAACTGGCTGCAATATGTCTTTTCCAAGATGCATTGTCTTTAATGTGCATAATAATTTAATATGGTAAGAAAGTCCCCTCTCAAGGACTATTAATGCAGTAGAACTTAAATGGCATACAGGCCATTAGGTAAAGGCCAACAAAAGCTCATGGCTGGAGTCAAAAAAGCCTGTATGAGATCATTCCCTGTTCAGCTACTGCCTAATTCTGCTACATTTGTTGTGTCTCTAGGCCATGCTCCTGGACATCATGCACTGACCACACCCAGAACACAGGGGACTTGGTGCACTGTTTTAATGCTACAAGTCTGAGTAGTTTGGTGCTGAAACTACTGGTGTTGCAGGGTGGTTGTGGTCCTACACCAGCAGCTGGACCCTGCAGGAGGGTGTGAACAAGCCATGTGAATTCTGGTGGTGTTGGTCAACAGAAAGGGTTGACAAGCCCTGGAACAGGCTGCCCAGGGAAGTGATGGAGTCACCATCCCTGAAGGTATTTAAAAGATGTGTAGATGTGGTGCTGATGAGCATGGTTTAGCAGTGGACTTGTCAGTGTTAGATTAATGGTTGGATTTAGTGATCTTAAGATCTTTTCCAACATATATGAGTCTATGACTCTGTCATCTGAGTGTTAGACCAGGACAGAAATTACCATTAACAATTAAATTCCATCTCTAAGTGTATTCTAGCTTTTCCACAGAGTGGTGGTTTTCTGTATCTAATGTTTTGGAATTGTGCAGGACAGGTTTTGTAATAAAGTATTCGTTTTTTCCCTCATTATTGCCTGTTTAAAAGCCTAAGATATCAGGAAATTGGAGGAAAATTTCCTTTAATCAGCAACTGAGCAGTAATGAGTGACTGAAAAGGATTTGAATGCCATAGTGAATGTTAATTTCCTTCTTCGGTTCTTTGCTACAGATTGTGGGTAGGCATGTAATCAAACATAAGGGTAAGTATAAAGAAACCACAGAATTTGAGGAAATGAAGGATTAGTACTTGACTTGACCTGAGCTCATGCGAAAACCCTCCTTTCAACATTTATTACTTGTCTTAAACACTGGGATTAGGCTGTGCTAAGCACTGGACAAAAAAAAAAGCCTAAACAAAATCCCTGCCTGTATGAATTTACCATCTGGAGATAGATGTGAGAGAGCACAGGCCACATGCAGGCTGTCTCATGCCTGTGTTCAGACCTGAGGTTTTGGTCCTGATCTATCTATACTCACGTTTGGATATGGATTTTCAAAACCATTGGCTCTCACTAGGTCTACAGAACGGAATCATGGAGTCATTTAGTGGCAGGGGGGCTGATTCTGAAAAGTGGGCTACAAATGTGCAGTTGTAGGGGATGCATTAGAAAATAATTACATTAAACCCAGGTTTTAAATGTCTTGAACAAACAAAGGAGGTAGTGTTTCATGGCAGATATATACAGTTGTGATGGGAAATTATACACAACACTTTCAAATCTCTTTAAGCCCCACAGGATGTTTTGTGACCAAGGAGATCTTCAGCAGAGCATGGTCCTGCAGCCTGTGACCTGTCCTGGATGCATGCTCCTCTCAGTCATTCAGAGGCAAAATATTTGTTCATGAATAGTATTTAGAAAAGAGAAAATTACTAAAAATTTCCATATGAGAAGCAAATCAATTGTTGACCTGTGCTAAAAATATTTGCATTTATTCATGAGTAACACACAGGACTATGAGATCTTGGGTCATGTTATGTGTCACACAGTGTCACCTAAATGAATTAGTGATGATATTCAAAAGACCTTTCTCCAGTGTATTAGGGTAGCATTGCCTGAGCTATAAATCACTTGAAAAGCTACCAAAATTTGCAAGCTAACACACTGAACAGCTGTGTTTTTTCCACTATTAAGTCAAGAGCAATTATAAACTACAGTAATCAAATATGAAGTTCATATTCAAGAAAAGGACAGAGGTAAGAAATGAGAAGAAAAGTAAAAATAGGAAGCAGCAAAATTCAGTGTGATCTGTATCCTGGAGACATGCAGAAAAGACTGGGATGGATTTCTGCCTTTCATTTCCTTATGCCAGCCACTTCCAAGCAGCATGTGTTGTGAAGGAACCAGAGAAACACCCAGAGAAAGTCATAAAATAGCAACTAGACCACAACATATGAGGAAATGTAAACCAGAGCCAGAAGAGGGTAGGACTGGAGGGGTTATTAGCTGTGGTAATTCAGCTGTGGTAATTACAGAGAGGAATTCAGCCAGTTTAAAAATAGAAGTTGTCAGGCAAAAGAGAAAGTCCTGGAGATGAGCAGGTGGCTGCAGCAGATTTTTGTTTGAAATTATAAAATGGAGGCAAATTATGGTCTTCCCAGACTTCCTGTTTCTTGAGATTCAGAATAAGCTAGAAAAGCACATGGAAATCTCTTGTCTTCCCACTGACCTGCCCCTCTCATGAGAAAACAAAGGTAATGCTCAATATGAACTATTGCCTCTTCTCCAGTTAGTGTTTTGATGTTCTGTTTGCTCCCATAGTTTTAGATGTTACTTAGAGGCCAGATTACAAATGTAATTTACTGCCTATGCCAAAGCAGGCCATTCTTTTTTTTTTTCTCCAGGGCTCTGAAACACTCATCTGCATCCCTACTAATGCTTGTGGCCAGTTTCCTCTGGCTTGTAAGGAAGGAATATATTCCTAAAGTCACCAGATTACATCAGAATTGTCAGTAGGCAGAAGGGGACAAACAACAGCCAGAGCACTCAATCAGCTGTTCCCAAGGGGCTCTTAGGAAACAGCCCTGATGCACTCTCAACAGAGAAATTTGATGGTAGTATAACCAAATAAAGCTCAATGCATTGCAAGAATAAAGAATTTTCATCAATTATATGTTACATGCAAGCCAAAAAAAGAAGTCATCAAGGCACATGCTTTTGCAGATAATTCATTTTAAGCAGACTGGGTATAGGCTTTTGTGTCAAAAATACCTCTGCTGTGGTTAGATAGGGAAAGTTATATCATACCAAAATTTGGATGCCTGTAACACATGTATCTCCATCTGAGCTTCTTATCCTAAGCTCCTGCCACTGTCAATGGAAAGAAAAAGTAGGGAGTTTTAAATATGATTTATGTAATGTATTTTAGATATTGACTTTCGAGTGAGATAATGGACACTGACATACCTAGTTGTCACCACTAAGCAAAAACAGATGAATGGCATCTGACAGACTCTTCTCTATCTTTGATCATATGAATCCCACCAAAAGAGTAGGACCTAAGAGAGCTTGGCCTCTGTAGACTCCCAGTACTACTCAGTAACTGTAATCTTCTGTATCATGTGAGGATGTTGGTTTATCTTAACCTACAGTGTTTGATGTTCATCTGGGACAGCCTCAGTGATACACTAGTGTCTAACCTTTGACTTGGTAGCACCAGGCAGAACAACACCTACTTTAGAGGGTTATAGCTAGCAACAGACCTATGCCTTTGGGGCAGCACCATACAACACAGGTCTCTTTTCTGGACTTTGTTTTAGCATCTTTGTATCTTCATGGCTAATGCCTGATCATTACCCATTTCACTTCCTAACAGTGATAAGGACCACAAGAACTGTGGTTTGCAGAGTACATTACATCTAGGAGGACAGTCAGTCTAGTCTTTTCTCACTCAGATGGATCAGGTGTTGATATTAGTGTATTAGCCTGTAAAGATCTGAGGAGTAGATAAGGTCCCCCTAAATCCTTTGGTCTTCAGTAGCACACTCTGGTATACTCTGCTGTTTAGGTGACTAATTTCCACTTGGCTTCTGCTGTACATCAATCCTGCTCTCCTTGTCTTTCTTCTTAAGCTTCTTATCATTTCTCTGTTGCTTTTTTTCCACAGAATTTGTTAATTTTGCAAGTTTATATCTGTTCAAGGGAGTATGAAAGGCATGTAAGTAGGCCTGAAATCAGATTCTGGAAAGGATGTTCCCAATTAATTGCTGTCATTGGAGCTCCTCAGGAATGGCAGTTTCCACCACTGTGAAACTCTAGCATTTCTGATCTTTCATTCCAAACAAAAAAAAATCCCAACAAAAAAACAACCCTGACATTTTATACCAATATAGATATTTTCAGCTATAGCTGTGTGCTAAGGAATTAAGGAGGAAAGTTTGAATCCCACTAAACAAATATTTTTCAAAAGAAAGTTATCGATTAGGATCTTTTCAGCCACAACTTAATGAAGTCTATCTCCTTATTCAGTTCTGACTTTATTAACTAAATTCATTTGACAGGATACTGACTTAAGAGAGATTATTTTGCCAGCAGGCTGTTCTGTAACATTTGCTGATTTTACTGAAATAGCTTTCCCCCAGATAGTCCATGGGTAGCTGGTATAAACTGTATATATATATATATATATAAAAAATATCAAATACCTTTCCAATTTCAGTGCAAGTTTAAGTTTGTTACTGTAATGTCTGTTTGGCAAATGGCTCACGGTCATAACTTATGATGTAAAAGATGGAACCAACTTCTATGTTTGTGCAATTAAAAAGAAATGATCGGTCCTAAAAAGTTACGTTGTAATGCCAAAAATGACCTTATGTGCACATTCAGGTGATGAGTATTTTCCCTGTATGTCTTCTTATGCTAATGAAGTGTCTTTGTTCCTGTTATTGCCTTTTCTGTGGCAAAGGTAGGAAATGTTAGGTGCATCTCTGGTGTAAACCAATGCACCCAGAAGACAGAAACAGATTCAGTTAAGTGAATTTGAAGACCTTTTCTCCAGCTGATAGTAAATATGGATGTGAAGCATCAGAAAGAGCACAATGGGATATAAAGGGATTTTGCTCTGTGCATATATGAGAGAAAGCAATGTGAGTGTTTATATTTGCATGCTCAGGATACAAAAGGGAGGGGATTTTATATTGTGGGCACTTGAACATGAACTTCTTCAGTACCTTCTGGGTCCTACCTAAAACCAGTGGAACACTGCTCAGCAAACTAGTCCTGTAGAGACTGTGCAGCCATCACCTCATGTCACCTTTTTCCTTGTCTTCTTATGTTTCCTCTATGAGCAACAGCTGCATGACAGGGTAAACTGCTCAGGCCAAGGCTCAACTGGCATCTTCCTTCCACACCATCTTGTCAAGGGATCTCACTGGCAAAACACCTTCAAGTTCTCCTCTTCTCTTTCTTTCCTTCCAAGTCTGCTTCCTGTCCTCAGAGGAGAAAACTGTCATTGTGAAATCTGTAAGTGAAATGAATAATTGTAATAACCATATAGCTCATGTCTTTCATGTTTCTCAAAATACATCAGTGATGAAAGTTGGCATCTCATTTTTCTAAGGCAGAGGTCTCTGAGGCAGAAGAGAAAAATAAGGACTGAATGGCAATATCTATGTCAGTCTTTAGACATCTAAAAGTCTGCATGTGTAGTTCTAACTGGTTGCTCCTCTATAGCTATAGGTCCCCATACAGAGCAATGCTTATCAAGAACTGGGATAGGAATAGAATAGAATAGAATAGAATAGAATAGAATAGAATAGAATAGAATAGAATAGATTTCCATTGCAAGGGACCTACAATGACCATCTTGTCCAATTGCCTGACCAATTTAGAGCTGACCAAAAGTTAAAGTCTGTTGTTAAGGGCATGGTCTAAAAACCTCTTAAACACTTGACCACCTCTCTAGGAAGCTTCTTCCAGTGTTTGGTTATCTTTGATAAAGAAATGCTTCCTAATATCCAGTCTGAACCTCCCTGGCACAGCTTTGAACCATTCCCATGAATCCTATCACTGGATATGAGGGAGAAGAGATCAGCACCTCCCTCTTCACTTTGCCTCCTCAGGAATCTTTAGTGAGCAATGAAGTTGCCTCTCAGTCTCTTTTTCTCCAAACTAAACCAACCCAGGGTCTTTAGCAGCTTCTTATAGGACATTCCTTCTAGCCCTTTCACAGCTTTGTTGCCCTTCTCTGGATGCATTCAACGACCTTCACATTCTTCTTAAACAGCAAGCCCCTGAACTGTACTGTACTCAAGGTGAAGCCACACCAATGCTGAATACAATGGGATAATAACATCTCTAGACATCTCCATTTGAAGTAGCCACTATAGGTTTGTTTTCCATTCAGTGGAGAGACATAGAGTATGACTCATCATGTCTATGATAGGATGAGATGAACTGCACCTATTCCACTCCATTGATCATAAAGGTAATTTAGTGATGGCTATCTAGGCAACAGATGTCTATATTTTAGAAGCTGATGTTCAGTGAGTGGCATTTTATCCACTGTGATAAATGTCAGTGTTCTCTGTGATAACTCTTAATACACCATCAGGACTACTTGTGATGTTCATCATGTTCAGACAGCTCCAGGCACAAACGAGACAAATAAAGAGAAAAGGAATATGACATGCTCATACTACCTGGAGGTCTTGGTTCTCCATAGTGCCAATCCTACAAATGTTTTTTTTCCAAACAGCCAGCAGGACTGTTTGATGTTGCTTGGTCTTGAATGTTATTGTTGTTCTTATCTCATGGATTCAGCAAACTAAGAAGTACTAAAAAGTAGTTGACTACGAAGGCCATTTGTTGGCCAGAACTTGTGCAAGAGGATGAGAAAACAAGATGAAAGAATAATTTTTTTCTGGTCTTGACAGTAGTCAGCATTATAGAGAGTTTTAAAATCAATTAGCATTGACTAAGTAGGATAAACAACAGGAAGAAAGAACAACTGAATGAGAAATAGCTTTGTAGACTGTTGTAACTTCTAAAAACCATGGCCTTTTCACTCACCATATTCTGGTGTACATCTCTGAAGAAATCCATGTTTTTCCAAGTGTAGGCCATTGACAATCCCAGGTAAGAAGTGTTCTGTTCTGAGTTACCACAGATTATCAGGTTCACTCCCTCTTAGCTGCTTCTCCAGAACCTGCCTTCAGTCCTACTGTGTGTTTTGGAAAACAGCACTTGTTGGATTGGTACTATGCAGAGACAAGATCTCTAGGTAGTATGAGCGTGTCATATTCATTTTCTCTTTACTTTCAGTTTTATGATATTGTATGATAAACTTAAAACAAAGTACTTTTCATTCATATCTTGCAGTAAAGATGACCCAAGCCATATCTCCCAAGTGAACAGTGTAGAAAGTGTCTCTTAATCCTGAGAAACACTTCATCTCAGCACAGCCCACCACCTTTGTCTGGGACAAATTACAGTCATTCTCTCTTCGCTTGTACAGCCACTGGGTTGCATATTCTGTTGTGGCAGTTCTTCTCAAATCCCATTTGAGTCCCTCCTGACAGTCTTAGTACCACAGGAACCGTTTAGCAGTGCCTCAAAGGGCCATTTTGGTTTAACTAGAGGAAATAGGGACATAAAATACTATCATTTATTCCTGGTTAAAAAAGGAGACTTCTCAGTCATAATTTTAATGGAGTGGGAGGATGGGTATGTTTAAAGAATCATATCCATTTGGCTGAGTTAATTATGGAGATAAAAAGTTCTGATATAATCAACCAGGAAAGATTAAATCATATTAAGAAGCAAATACTGTATTCAGAAATCAAGATGTTCATTTGCATAGATGCTACCAGAGAAAAATAAAGGGTAGATGGCTTCTCAATCATTTCATTTTTCATCTGTGTCTTTCAAATAATAAGGACTCCATTTCTACTGGGTTAATCTTACACAGACATCAGATTTGCAGGCCAGGGCAGCAAAACCAAAAAGTAAACTGAAATGTACAGGAGTAATATGTTTGGTTGTTACAGCACTCTGGTGACTGTGCAGGACAGATTCAGCTCTATCTGAGCCATCCTAGGCTTGAAATCATGTCCATTTCCTGGACAACTTTTGTATAAGCACAATTTCTGGTTATTCCAATGTTGTTGTCTTCTTCTCCTAAGTTGAGCTGACTGAATTCATAGCTGAACAAGAAAACAAACAAACAAAAACACAAACACAAACAAACCTCAAAACAAACCACCAAAAAAAACAACCAAAAAAACCCCCAAACCCATCAGAGTTAGCAGTAGTAGCTCAAAACTGACTCACTGCAGGGTCTTTCAGCTCACAGTGCTCATTAACTGGCATAACTGTCCTAGTGTAGGATCATGCTTGCTCCACATGAAAGCACAAGCAGAACAAGCAATTTCAGATTTCAAGCTATGCTTGCTGTCTAAGTGTCAGGTAGCTGGTTGACTGAATGGACTGCTTTGCTATCCAGAGAGATGATGGCTCTAGACCTTACCTGCTGACCACAAATGGAAGCAAATATGAACCATGTGTCTGGAAGCAGTTAAATACCTGAATTGGCTATTTTCAGAAATAGGTTTCTGAACAGATGGACATGCCTTCAAGTTCCTGGTACTCAGTCCAATCCCAGTGAGGAGTCCCTGGGGAGGTGTGCTGACTTCAGCAGCAGCTGAATTCTGCCTCATTTCCCTACAGGATTATGATAGAGGATCCAAACTGACTACTGATGGATTTTCTATATACTGTCTACCATCTACATCAGAAATGCTGGATTTCTGCACATAGGCGCAGGCCATTAGCAATGTAAAATATTCTTAGGAAAGGTGCTCTAATGCACTAAATTACTTCTCAGTGTAATCTATAAGTGAAGATTGTATGTTTTCCTCAAGCTGCCTCTTTGACAGTGTCTTTGAAATAGTCCTTGAACTTCCATAGATATGAGGTTTTATGCTGCACTTGCTTTCAAGTATCTAGAAATAGCCAGTACTAACAACAACAACAACAAAAAAGACAGGATGAGATTTCTTCACGATACTCATTTACCTACACATGCAACCTTATTTCTTAATTCAGGTCTGTAACCATTTAAAAATGGACATGATGAGAATATGAAGCAAAAAGGGGATCTCCTGTGCTGGTATATTCAGTCCCTATGTCCCTGTACAGGGGGAAGACTGCCTAGACAAAGCAGTGTTGTGGTTCAGCATAAGAGCAGGTTAGTTGATTCAGCACAGGAGCAGGTGCCCACAGAGACGGAAGAATCTCTGTCCTTGGAGACTTCCAAAACTTATCTGCACAAGGCCTTGTGCATCCTGATCTTATTTTGAAGTTAATCATGCTTTGAGCAGGAAGCTGGACTAGATGGCCTCCAGAGTTCCCTTCCAACTTAAAAGTACCAAAATCAAGAGACTATATAGAACTATTGAAATGTTAAAAAATGCAGTAAGAATAGAAGAAACCTCCTACTTGGTCATCTGAGAAGAAACAGTGAGAAGTTAAAAAAACCCTTAGGTCAGATTATGAGCAGAAAGGAGGGGTGGTAGTAGACAGAGCGTTTCACAGAGACAGGACACATAAGCAGTTGACAGGGAGGGAAATAGAGGATAAAGTCCTGTCTGGGACCTGTCTGTGGTTCATCAGCCAGCTATGTTCACAAATCCCCATCTCTGTAAGGAAAGACATAAATTCAAGCCTGAAACTTTCTAGTAGATAGGCAGGAGGGCAAAGCTGAGCATGATCGCATTTAAATATCTTTGAAGATTTAGCCTCTGTGATTAATACTCTTCCAGCTGGATGGCCTCTGACCTGGTGTGATGGAGTGCCCAGGCTCACCGTGGGCTGCAGCATATCTGTCAGCGCTGTGCAAATCCTTACTGACTGCTCAGGATTGAGGACCGTTGTCCCTGTACAAGAGCTCCACGGTGGAGGTGCCAGCAGATGGCACTCGGGAATACACAGAAAAGACCCAGGGGGGCTGAGGCTGGGGAAAAAAAGTTTGTGCCTTGCAAACAGCTCCTTCTCTGCAGCACTTATATGATCTTTTCTCAAAACACATCCAGAAAACAGAGGAGCAAGTTTTATTCCACATGGATTTCTTTTTTTTCTTTTTTTTTTAATGGAGATATCTACACATTTAATTTTGTGGCTTTGAGAATAAAGACGTTATTTAGACAGGACAGTAGGAAAAAAAAAAAAAGATAAACAAATTCAGGTGGGAGCATGAATCAGGTAGTTTCCATCAAATTCCAAGACTTCTGTGCACAGGAGATGGAAAGAGATGGAAACCCCACTAAGCACACATTTCCCACTCTAGTCAAATGTGTAGAAGAGAGCAAACTTGTCTACAGAGGAAAGAAAATTTTCTGGGAAAGAAAAAAAATAGAAATCATGTTCAATATTCAAGTGCAAAAAAAATTATTTCTTTTTATTTTCCATGGAGAAAATTTTTAATAACTAAATTTTCTTGCTGAAGAACTCAAGGTTGCAAACTCAGAGGAAAAAGTAAGTTTAACAAGTTTCAGCATCTGAATGAAGGACAGATATTGCTGACTGAAAGATATTAAGATGTAAGAAACTTGGTGCTGTGAAAGAGGTTTTGTTGTCATTCTGTCCCCAACAAATTCTCACTGCTGGAAAATTATGAGCCCTTGTGTCCATGGTGATACATAAAGGATTAATTTGGTCTCTCTTGTTACTCTATAATGTCATGTACAGTGGATGTTACATGACACAGAGTGAAGTACACAGTTTTCTTGAGATATGGACTCTGAGATTCTTGCATTCTGAGATTCATTACTCATCTCAGAGGCATGGGAATTCTACTACAGTATTCTACTTTTTCCATGATCTCATGTACCAAGAGCACAAGGCTATCAGCATTGCAAAACATATTAAATGTGCTTTGCAGAGGAGCAAGGAGGAAGATGAAGGAGGAAAAAAGAGTTAGCTCTAGAGTGAGCAGTTCTCCAAGCCTGGGGCAAGTAGTGCCTGAGAAAACACAAAGGCACCTTAAGCAATAGGGGTAGGTGTGATGTTCCTGTGGAAGTTGAAAGTCAAGGGCTCAAGGGGACTAGGGTGGAGAGAGACTTCTTTTCCTGCTTAGGGCTCAAAGAGCAGAGTCTGTCCTGGAGCCATGATCAGGGAGTCCAGGAGCAGGCCCTGAGCGACAAGGACTTTTGCCCCACAATTTTAGTGAAACTGAAAATTATTTTTCACAATAGCTGACACTTGTAATTTTCCACATAATAATTAATGGAGGCAGCCTTTTTCCCTGTGAGTTGCAGGTATGAGATCCCTTAGATGCTTTAACAGAACTTCAGACATTAATTAAGAACTTCAAGCTAAGAAAAAAACAAAAAAAAGAGAAGAGATTTTAAAGTGAAATTAAAGGTTCAGAGGTGACAATCCCACAGGGAAATACAAGTGGTATCAGGATGAGACTCGTTGAATTACCAGAAGCACTTGCAAGTCAGTGAAGAAGATTTATACCGGGGAGTTCTTTTTCTCTTAGGTCCATGGGAACATACTGCAATGTGAATCCTCAGGTGCTTGGTTTCAGACACTGTGATTTAGAGGAAGTCTGCACTGGTCATTGGGCTTCCTCTGGCAAGGCACTGCAAACAAGGATGAAAAACAGGTATGAGCTAATTTGAGGTATTCAGGAGAGTCTTACTGACAGATAAATCATCTTTGCATACTTATGAATGGAATCTAAGTAAGACTTAAAGTGCCATGATGGCATGACTTGGAGGAGTTGTAGAAATTCCTTGGCATATTTCAGTGCTGTTGAAGAAATTATTTCCAAGGCTGCCTTTCCAGCTTTTCAAGGGATTCATGATGCCAGAATAATTGGTGAGAAAATGGTGGGGTCTGTGGACTTCTGGCTACATTTGTATATTAGAATATAATCCTGGTTTTATACATTAAATCATGTTAATCTGGGAAGTCCTTTGTATCTTAGGAAATACCCCATGCCATGTTCCCTGGGCACACGAGATCTCTAGGTAACTCCATCTGTGAGGTCTGATCTTTCTCTACCAGTGAGTATAAAATAGCATCTCTAGTCCTTTTGTTAGTTATTGAGGGTTCACAACACTGCTCTGTGAAGCACGAAGTCCAGTGAGAGGTGACGTCTTCTTCACCCTAGCAATGAGCCTTCAAAGTCAGTATTGCAGTCCAGCGATGGATGGGTAGGCGGAAATCTCAGCTGCATGATTAACCATGGAAGAGCCCCTGACCAACATGTGAAGGAGAGTGTCTTTCAGGGATAGAAAGCTGCTCCTTTTCCTGGAGACCATATGCTCACTCAGTTCTGAATGGAAGACCTGGGAAAAGCTTCCATCAGTCATACCTTTGTGCCATGCCTTTTGGAGGAACAGTGGGCACATGTAAAACTACTCAGACTATGAGACCACCTGAATTCTCATTAAAATAGTTCTTATCTCTGAGTCTATAAAAATTACATTCAATTCCATATTGTAATTTTTTGAGTCACTCTCAGACATATATAATACTTAAGTCCAATTAATTATGATCCCTCTAGTGGAGACAGACCATCTCTTTTAATGAGAATAACCCATATAATTTTTATATAACTACTGATTCTTGGCCAGCTTCACAAAAGCAGCTTAAGGAGGCTGCCCCCACCACAGGTCCTTGGCAGAGAGATCCAGAGGCAATGTTCTTGGCACTGGTTTTACATCAGCTTGAGATCTCTTAGTCAGTACCTGAGATACAGCTATATGGAAATGTACCTCTCCCCTGTCTAAAGAACACTTGGAAATGCTTTCAGGTTGTGGCTTTGATAGTCAATAAAAGTAAACCAAATAATATCAGGATCCATAACATCAAATGACAAATTACAGATTACAAATCCCCTTGAAGCCTTACTTAAGGCCATCAATCCTGTAAATATGACAATCATTATTCAAACACCCTTTCTATCTGACAAAGGTGCTCTGATTCCCAGGGGAATGTTCTTATTCTTAGATACTATATATAGCAGCTCTCAATCCCCAGTTGAAAGGGCTTATCTTTTACATATGTAAGTAACCACTTAACCTGTGACACCATTGGTTCAATTGGACAGGCAGAGATAGCAAGAAAACCCTAGAACATTGACATATAGTTTATATTAATTTATTGCCAGATTAGGTAAAGTGGAATTACAAAAAAAAATATGTACTGTATGAATGCAAGATCCCTTCTCGATCAGTACCTCACTGTCCAAACCTCCCTAGCACCTGCAGTGCTTTGTCACTTGTTGCAGTATCACATATTTTATTTTGCCTTGTCTTGCAGTTATTTGCTTACGGTATCCCAGCAACAGCAATCAGGGGGCTGACTGAACCGACATTGTCTCCTATTGGCATGGGGAGAGTGAAAACAACAGTGAGAAAAAAAAGTAATACCTCACCTGCTCATTTCAGCAACATGTAGTCTGCATACACAAAATGGTATTATTTTGGCTATATGCAAGCACGTGGGTGCGGCCTTTTCTGGTGAACCAAACGAGGTTGCTTTATGAGTGAGACATTGGGCAAAAGCAAAAACTCAGATTTGATTGTCAGCTACAGAAAGGAAAGAAACAGGATTTATACCCCAGCCTTCCTCTGCTGAATTGTTGCCAGCACAGGATTATTGCTCCATTTAGTGAGTGATGGGACACGAACAACTTCTTTCACTATTTTCTGTGAGAAATGATAGTCCTGGCTGATGCATTAACCCCAGGGAGAGTTTTATAGAGAAAAAGGCAGGTAACCTGTCTCCTCTTCCCTGTCACATACCTGGCTGTGGCTAGAGACCGTGATACTCTTATCTCCCACTGTGGCATTTGTGTAATAAGACTCATGCATCACACTGAGGGTTTAGGTGTTGAGCTCAGGACTAGGGATTCAATGATGGAGCCACTTTGTGGACCTCTCACTAAGCTTTAAGACTCTTCCATGTTGAGTCACTCCTGGGACTTACCTGATGCAATATCAAATGTTTTCCTTAAAAACCCTCTGTGTCTAATATTTTAAACCTGAATTGATAGGTAGCTATATCTTTCAATATCCAATTTAAATTTCCTTCTAGAAACCATAGCATCCATTTTACAACCAGTACATTTGTTTTCTTCCACTAGTAGAAACCAGGTTCTGTTACATATATCCTCTCTTCCAGCTTCTGGAATATTTTTATGCTGCATTGACACAGATAAAGAAACTGCAGTATTCAGGGAAAAATAAACTTGGGAAAATATAAACCTTATCAAACAAAAGAATACATTAAAATAGAAATAGACTGTTCAAAAGAGCTTCACTGGCTATCATTAGTTGATGCACAACCTCACACAGTGGAATGCTGGTGTAGTAGGATGGAGTTTTGTTACAGAAAGAAAAATAACAAAATGGAATTTTAAATGGAGTCAACAATTTTCTATCAAATAGTTTCTGATCTAGAATTGCTCTTCGCAAAGTCCATCATTTCTTTTCATTCACCTCTCTTTGGATAACTGAATCACCACCTTTTATTGCACCATAAGAGGGATAATAAAATAATCTATAAGAATAATCAATGTTCTGCCTAGCCTGTCACAAGTAATCCACTATTAACAGAAGTGAAAGGCTGAGTTTGCTTTGGAGACAGTCCTTGGTGAATACTGTTATGTGGTACATTTTGCGTCTGATCTATAAAGTTCACAATAATTGAGATCTGATTTGAGGTCAGGATAAGACTTAGAATTTAGATCACATACAAATAAGCCATATGTCTGCCCTTTACTTGAATTTTGAAGTGTCTGTGTTCCCTCTGAAACCTTACAGGAGCTTTTCTCTTGCTATCTCTTCTGCTCAGATTCTGCATATAATGACCCATAAGGTCACTCTGCATATAATAATATATTGGTGTAAAAAAAAAGATTTATAAGTGACCTGATACAATAAAGTATCTTCCACAATTCAATGTGTTATGTGAATCTGTCCTTATGTTCTTATGCTCCCCAAGTGCCTTTCAAATGAAAACTTTTAATAACAACTTTATAGATCCACTGAGATTAATGATGTGGCAAATAAATAGTTTTCTTTGACCATTTTCTTCCTTTTCCTGGGCTGGCTGCAGTACATGCCAACAAAACACAGACAACAGAGTAAGTGACTGAACTTGTCTGACTCCTCCACCCTTCCCCAGGAAATGCAGCTGAGTTGGTCACACCAGCGTAATTATTAAGGTGACTTTTGCAATTAGCCCTCAAGGCCCTCAAGGTTTCCCTGCTTCTCTGTTCAGCACAGATGAGGTCTCAGCTGGAGCACTTGGGTCCATTCAGAGGCAGTGATGCAGAAAAGTTAAAAAGGTCTTTAAATACAGGTCATGTTCCTGTGAAGGAATCACAGGATCACAGAATGTCAGGGGCCGAAAAGGACCTCGAAAGATCATCCAGTCCAAACCCCCTGCCAGAGCAGGATCACCTATACCAGATCACACAGGAATGCGTCCAGGTGGGTTTTGTATATCTCCAGAGAGGAAGACTCCACAACCCCCCTGGTCAGCCTGTTCTAGTGTTCTATAATCCTCACAGTGAAGAAGTTCCTCCTCATGTTTACATGGAACTCCCTATGCCTCATCTTCCACCCATTGCCCGTTGTCCTGTCATCAGGCATCACTGAGAAGAGCCTGGCTCCATCCTCCTGGCACTCACCCTTTATGTATTTATAAACACTTATGAGGTCTCTCCCTTCAGTCTCCTTTTCTCCAAGCTAAAGAGCCCCAGCTCCCTCAGTCTTTCCTCATAAGAGAGACGCTTCACTCCCTTAATCATCTTTGTGGCTCTGCGCAGGACTCTCTCAAGCAATTCTATGTCCCTCTTGAACTGGGGGTCCCAGGACTGGACACAGTACTCCAAATGCAGC
>JAAGNO010019882.1:0-54774 GCA_033439905.1 Ceryle rudis
ATATATATAAAAATCCGCACTTTTAGCTTAACTATTCAGTTGCAATTGGCCAAACCTGTTGCTTGTTCTGGATTTAATAAGACTGAAACTTTTAGTTACTTTAAGTCTTTCTAAAATGTGTGATACCAGCCAACTCATCAACAAACTCTTCAGGTTCTGCAGTTCACTGGAGCGCTACCAGAGTTCGGTCAGTAAGTCAGAAGTGCTGCAATACCCCAAGGACTGTTTCAAGGCCTTTTCAAAAATAAGATTTCAGAATCCACAATCAATTTTTGATTGTTTGATCAGTGGCAGTGTGATTAATGCAGGTGTTAGAATGCTTGCTAGAAAAATAATATAGAAGAAACCATGTTTGTGCATTGTATTCTGATAATTAGTTTGATGACCTGTTAAAAAAACAAGAGGCCGTGTTTTCTGGAACTGACACCGATTTCTTTTAGAAACCAAAAATGACCCGATTCTATTCCGCTGTATTGCACAGCACAGTTTGAAGCTACACTTCAAAAGGCTGTTAACCAGGGAAAAAAAAAATAAATCTTGTGATAAAATATAAGGAATGTTGACCACTACACACGTAGAGAGCGGTATACATCACTGGAGGAAATGTGCTCCCTGTTGAGCTGTTTGAAGCTTTGGGGGTTTATTAAGTGGTGGTGGTTTAATGTGCACATAAACATACGTTTGTGTTTGTAAGTAAATAAGCAGCGTGCCTTCGACCCGTGAATGAGTGACCAGGTGATTAGTTAATTCCACTTGCCTCAAACCAGCTTTTAGCCACATATTTTGAGAAAGGAACGTTTCACTTGCAGAGTGCAGAATTTGGAACATAGAGTAATTAGGAAAATGTTTACTGCCAACCCACCCTCTTTATTAAGTCATTTTTTCAAGTAATTTTTTTTCTTTTTTTTTTAATAGTGCAAAATATTGTTTTGCATTAGTACAGGAACTATGGGAATTCACAGTCAAAAAAAAAGAAAAATCGTAAAAGATTTCCAAAGTCAAACAAAAAAATTTTTAATACTGTATTTTTAGCAAGAACATTTTTAACAAAGAATGTGTACTTTAACTTAATATGGTACAACAGAGAAACCATACTTAAAAGTTTCCATTATCTAACACTCTACTGCATATTCATTTTTTTTTTCATCTTAAAAGACCAAAAGCCAAGCTGAACTGAGCATTAAAAAAAAAGCATCAATTATAATCCTCGTATTACGTCAGCTGTTAGGGTTTAGCTCACACTTTTGAATTGGTCATCTAATGAAAGGACAATTTTTACATCATTCTTTTAAAAAATGTACACACATTTCTTTTTAAAACGTAATATATATCGAGTATCTGCTTCAGTAAACAAAGCTTAATTTATAAACACAATCGAAACAGCTCCATGTTGAACAGTTTCAGTGATAAACTGGACTTGTATGATGTACAGCCAGTGAGGACCTTTGTGGCTTAAAATCATTGTGCCATTGCTATACAGTAATAGCTACCTCCTTAGGAAAAAAAAAAAGTTCTTTTTTTTTTGGAGGGGGGAGGGAGGGAGGGGGAAATAATTCCTGTATGTGCTTAAAAATACTAAAACGCCTTTCTATCTCCGGGGAACCTAAAAATGATCTGTTGCAACAGGCTTGGTTTGGTATGGTAAGCTTGTAAAAAGTCTCAATATGTCTTAATACGGCAGTTTTCGATGCAGCAACAGTAAATTGCTCGAAATTGTCCTTCAAGTTTCATGCTACAAATCCTGTTCTTCACACAGTACTGAAGGCATCAAAGGTTGGAAGGGACTTTTTTCAGGAACTATATAGTCTTCAAATAGTGGTCATTACACATTTTTCAACAATAGGTGTTTCCTTCAGTACATAATAGTAGGTTTGATGTATGTTCTGTTTTCTGGAGGGGAAAAAAGAAAAAGGAAAAAAAAGGTCAATTATGCAGTTTTATAATTAACTGAAACCTAGGTGGGTTCCTTTAATTGTACATTCACTTTTTTTCCTCAAGCCAAATTATCAGATCTAGCTAATCTGCCCATCACCTGACTACATTTTACTTAGGAAAAAATAAAAAATAAAAAAAGAGACACAGAGCCTCACAGCGCTCTTGAGAGGCAAACGTTACGCAGAAGGGGAATGAGCCGGTCTCAGGGCACCAACCACCTTCCGACCCAGTGGGACAGATGTGGGCACTCAGCTGGGCTCAAAACTCAGCAGCCTTGTCTCTGGCACTTGCCAGCCAGCATCTGCTGAGTAGAGGCTATAAACACTTTGACTGGCATTTGCTTTTTTTTTAATTGACCACCTCATTCTCCTTTCTTGGTTTTTTTTTTCCAGCAGGCATCCTGCGATGTACCGCGTGCCCCGTCAGCCGGACCGAGTGACACGGTACCAGCTTTACAGCACGCCACTAGCACACCTTCTAGGAACACTGGGTGGTTACAAAATTGCACTGCATTAAAAAAGGTAATAGAATTAACTCAATATCTGCTCTTGAAAAACTGTTGTTTCATTTGGGAACCACCACATTACTTTTACAATTGTTTTTCTTTATTTAAGGAACCAAGCACAAAACCACTTCTGTCCTTCGTAAAAATATTCTTGTTCATTATACAATGAATCATGAATTCACCCAGCTAAAGCCACGCGTACTGATCTTGGAGATGATAGCAAAATGATAATATTGAGCAGCGTTTTGTATAATGTTGACATCTCTCCCCTTCCTGTTTTACATATGCCAATACTGAACACTCATAAGGAAAGAACGAGTATTGACCTGCTAACTGACACTGATCCTTGGAGCAATCTCAAAGTTTGCCACATTTCAATTTCAAAATGCATTTCAGCTATAATATGAGTGATTTATCATTTAGCAGTAGCTGTCAAAGTAACCTCCTAGATAAAACAAAAACATCTGGAACCATAAACAGAGGAGAGCGGTAGCTGAATTTTAATCCAAATCCGACATGTTCACTTCATTAGGAACAGGAAACAGCTAATTAGTAATTGAATGTTTCATGGTTTTAAGGAGGCTCAGACTCTCCAAACAGAGATGATTTAATATGTATTTTGGATGTAAACAAGAATAAAGATCGGAAGAGCCAGGGACAGAACAGCTCCGGAGGAACATTTGGGAGCATGGGAACCTCCAAAGTGACTAAAATTAGTTTCAGGCCTTTGGCTGGTGAAAATGATTGTCCTGAACTTAGCGTGGCAAATATTAAAGCCTGGGGAGAGGGGTAAGCAGAAATTAAAATACTGAACACTGTGGGTTTTGTTTGTTTTCTTCTTCTGATTATTAGGAAGTTGCACACGACTTCTTCCCATTGCAGGCTGCAGGGGATCTAGCCTATTAACTAAAATGGTACTGTTAAAAACCATAGCCCCTGACAGAAGCTGCAGGGGCTTTTTAAAAAAAATCAGTCCTTGCAGGCAGCCCAAAAAGGGTGGAACTGTGCCACGGTGTGCTCCTCGTGAGACAGTCACGCACCCGTTCTGCGTCCTGCACTGAAGCAGCCAGCGCATGGCCCGTCCTGGGCATCCGACGCCCGCACGCCCGCGCTCTCCGGGAGCCTGTGCTAGAGATGTGCTTGGTGAATCAGGCCATAGAATACCAACAGAAGGCACCAGAAATTAGGTATGTGACTTGGAATTTCAGTGGCCGCTGAGCATCAGCTGCATCTCCTGGGAGGCGTTTGATGCTTGGTCTTCGGTCAAAGGCCCGAGCCCACGTCTGTGCGCACCTTCACAGACCTGCACTTGGTGACACGGGCTCTGTCTGCAGAGAGGAGGGGAGGAATGGGGATGTGCATTCAAGGGAAGAGTTAATTTATCAAAAATAGGATCAGCAATCTTAATTTCTTTTTTAATTACTGGTATTTTTATTGTATTTAGAAAAATATTTTTCAGTCTCTGGTAAGAGACGGTCACTGAGGGCACTGCGGGCTGATGGACTATTTAAACTTTGAAACAGGTATCAATTTTACCTTCTTGTTTCCTTTCTCTCTCAAGGGAAGTTCAGTGGCGGTATCTGGAATACCCATAAGAGAGAAAGTAAATGCCAAAGCTCAAGCACAGTGCAGCCACGCAGGAGATATTGATCAGTAAACAGAAAGTGCATAGTTAAATATTTCCTTTTTTTATAACGCTCTCAATTATTCTCCAGAAATTAGAATCCTTTTTTGTTGCTGTGCAATAAACTTAACTCCATGGCATTAACAACGTCACACAGCAACCACCTATGAGGAATTAAAGTGTTCGGAGCATCTGTGCTACCACTTACACATGAAAGACAATGCAGTGTTGTCAAATCCATCTTTCTGAAGAATATTCACCATCCCCTCGGTGCAGCCGACTGCGCGCTACACACCATTTTACTGTATAATATAGCAAAGATTTGAATAAATCTGTGTGCAATAAATGTATCCTTTTATTAGGTTTATCCCTTAATCAAATATTCATTTATGTGGGCTTCATTCTATTAAAAAATGAAATTATACAAAGGTGAGCAGAAGTGTAGATTTACAGTAGTTTAAAGCCTAATCTCATTCTCTAGGGGTAATATTGACAATATAAAAACTGTATAAATGATATTCCCTAACACTAAAATATGCTTATGAGCCCCCTGTGCATGTTATACTGCTTTACAACCTACAGTGAAATGCATGACTGGCTTAATAAGCAAGACATTTAGAAAGGATTTTTTTTTCCCCCTTCACAACGTGTAAGACAAGTAAAGATCTCACAGTTTCTGTGAGCCAGAGCCTACGTTAATAATTGTAATTTTCCCTCAAGTCTTCCCTGAGTTGTTAGTCCAGCATATAGATTCATCTCTTGCCCGCTCCTTTAGCAACAATATCATCATCATTCCTACTTTTCTTTCAAGTTTTTAATATGTATATAAAGGACAAATCCAAAAGCAATTAATTATCATCTGCCTATTTATTCACATTTGTCTTTTTTTTTTTTCCCAGCCTCTTTAGCACGTCTCAATTCTCTGAATCTCTTCCTTTGTAGCATCTTTAAGTCAGTAATTTCCATAGAAGTACTTCAAAACAAAACTTCCTTATGATCCCTCACAACTTGCATCAAGAAAAAGGCCCCAGTAATGCTGGCGTGCAAATCCCATCCAGGACGGGGAGCAACGCGCCGTGGGGCACCGGCTGCGATGAACCGAAGTGGCTACAGCGCCGGGTCGCTCAGGTAGCGTCAGCATGTTGTGAATGGGAGGAGAAGGTCATTGGAGGAAGGGAATTTGGGATCTGCTACATAATGAGAAAACAAGGATAAATCTGTTGTATCAGTAAACTGTAAATTATTAATGCAATTTAAGAAATAAACCCCGGCGCTACGTGCTGCAGAGAATATGGGTATCAGAGAGGAAATAAACTGAAAATCCCACTTGGCCAGTTTAGATGTTGGGAGAGTTGCTAAAATAAAGGATAGGAATAGCTGAGATGTGGCTGTGCTTCTGCAGACGGAGCAGTGGCGGGAGGGAAGCGGGCACCCGGGAACCAGACCTGTGTGTGCCCACAGGCTTTGCGCAGCTTCTTCTTGAGGGGTTCAGTCACAGAGTCTTAGATGATCCTGCAAGAATGCTGGGCAGGAGCTGATCTCTCCACCCTTCCCAGGCTATGTAGGCAGAGTCAACATTTCAGTTAGACCAGAGCCAAGCTGAGCTTTGGATGTAGCAACACATGGAGAACACACTGCCAGAACAATAAATCAACTTACAAAGCTGGGGCTTATTATTTTAACACAGTCTCTTATTTTTGCAGAAAAAAAAGAAGGAAAACCAGCAAATAATTTACTTCTACCACTGATGACATCCCTCAAAAACCCCTTTCCCTAACCCTCTAGGCAAGCAGGAGTGCTGACTGGCATGGAGGAGGCTGCATCCAGGCCCCTGGCTGTGAGGTAAGGAGTGCAGTGGGTACCAAAAGCACAGAACAGGTTCCCTTCACAACCATGGGTAAAAAAAGCCTGGCCCCTGCCAGTTCTCTGGGTTTGGGGCTAGTCACTGAGCTGAATGACAACAGAGAGTAAAACTGACTTCTCTGCCTGTTTATTAGCTGTCCAGCAAAACTTTTCTCTTCCATTCATCTGTAAATATTTTCCAAGCTGAGCAGAGAAAGAGTAACACCCTGTGAGCAGGGCACGGTTCCTTTAGACTCAGGAAAGATGTGGACAGCAAACACTGCTGCTGAGAGCAGCAGCACCAGTGCAGCTTGGTTTGCTCACTTCCCGTGGCCTCTCCTCCGCCTCTGCAGATGGGCAGTCTCTGATGTCTAATGGTGGCTGGCTGGTGAGCCTTGTGCCAGGTGAGTGGGACCAGACATCTCCTCCTCCTCCTCTGCGGGCAGGACTGGGACACCCCACCCTGCAGTGCTGCACGCTCACAGAGGTGCTGCATTTGGGGTTTCCTCCCCACTTACTTTGTGCTTTGGACTACGGAGTCGACTCTGTCAAGTTATTTCCATGTTAACAGACCTAAAATCTCCTACAGAAAGAAGAAGTTTTTCTACATTTCTAGCAAGTAACAAGAGCCAAGGACAAGAATATGTTCGCTGAATACAAACTATGCAGATGCTGGATTGCTGTTGTCAGTTTGAGTAGACAGGGAGATAAAGCAGTGGGTCCTGCTTAGGAAGTATTCAAGCCTACTGACACTGAATTATTGAGTAAACGTTTTAGCCCTTTGTAAGAATAGAAAGGTATGGACCTTCACACTCAACGGTCTCCTGGGGAAAGCTTTACCCACCTTTTGCGTCCAGTAAATCACAAAATCTCAGCTTCCTCCTTTATACGTGCGTATGTGCTCAGAGAGTCAGAAAACCACTGTGTGCCAGAAGAAGAAGTAACGCTGCACCAAGATCAGCAGCGCCGCTGCCGTTCAAGCCCTGCATTTGCGTCAGGAGCAGACGAGCCATGTCCCTGTCAGTCCGTGCAGGAACCTCACGGCCAGTTCCGGCCGAGGCCCCCTCTCAGGGTTGGCAGGTAACGAGCCGGCTCTCGGCGTGCGCGTAGGTACGACACTCTGCTCATTGCACACGAACTTAACGAGAGTTTCTCTAGGAACTCTGCAAGATGATGCAGCGCAAGGTGATTACTGGAGGTTTAATAATTCAGAGCATCCCAAGCAGGACACGCACAAGGGACAAAGCACGGCTTGGACAGGAGGAGGAAGAACAAGCCCAAGACTCAAACAATGAAGACAGCGAAGAGCTCGCTAACAAGGAAAACAAAAGGCCTCCGTTTCATCTCAAGAGTTTCTTATCACAGGGTTCTGGTCTTTTCTTACCTAAAAGTGTTAGGTGCTCGAATGTATGCAAAACCAAGACAACAGCACGGAGCTTTCCATGATGCTGTTTGTCTTTCACAACCACAGAGTACTCAGCAATTCTGTGGCCGGTTTCAGTAGCTTGCAGGATTTGGAGGTATAATTTGATGCAGTAAGGAAGTTGTCAAACCTCTTAGAAACACCACCCTTCTCTTTTCTGTCCCTCTTGGGCTTCTTACCATAGCCTGGATCTGAAAACTGACCGGTTAGATCAGAATATTGAAAAAAAAAAATGCAGCCCAGTTTTCTAAATAGTAAAAACCAAATTACATTCCCAACTTCAACAGTCCTTCCTCTTTGGCAAACGGATAAAATGGAGAGTTACTCGTGGTTACTGAGAGTTTCTGTGCTAAGCCTCTGCCGGGTATTTTCACAAACAAAAGCAGCAGCACCAACAGCTCTGGGTCACCCTCCTGTTGCAGGTGGAGAGAACCACGTTTCCTTTGAACCCTGTTTTCACCTCAGGCAAGTCCGTCTGCGCTGCTGCCTCCATCTTGAAAATTCAAGAGTCTTTTTATATTTTGTAAATTGTTTCCATCAAGTAGGACGGTACCGTCTATTTTTTAAGATTTTAAGATAACATTGCTTTGCTGATTGTTCCAATATCCCCTAACAATGAAATATAGTAATACAAAAGTTAACTAAGGTATAAACATGCAAAAGGAGAAGTCTCCCCGCGATCATAAAATGATGTTATTTTCTGTTCAGCAGTTCATGTTACTGCTGTTCATGCTAATTAATTAAAGGAGCTGTTGCTGTAATGTGCAAACAGGGAATCTGAGAAACTGAGAGGGCTTTTAGGTCTCGGAGTGAAGTTAAGTCAATCTGGGCGCGGGCAATCAAATGTAATGAAATCACTTGTCAGTGCTAAGCTTGCAAAAACTGTGAAGTTTGACTAGGGAGTAAAAGGATTATAATTAGATTTCCAATAGGATAATAACTAAATGGCAGAAAGCAGTAAAGAGAAAATATTACTTTGTTAGCTAATGGTGCTGCTGTTCGGTTTTAGTTTTTATCAGCACACTTGTAGTTGTGCTAATTTAATTTGCTTTTATCAGCAAAAATGCACTACCCGAATGGTACTTGAATGTCATTTGCAAAAATCATTGATCTGAAGGTGCACTTAATGACACCCAGTATGTTTATTTTATGTGAAATGGAGATTGGTTGATAAAATGGTTGATGCACTATCTTGCTGGCCCACAAGTGAGTTATGGGAGAAAGACCAGGAGGGTATCTCTGCGCCTGTCTCACCCTCTCCTGCATCACTCAGCTAGACCGGGGGCTTTATGACTACAGCAACTACTAGTTTGCTATTTTGCCAGCTAAAAAGCTTATCTCAGATCAAGCAATACTGGGCCGGATGGTCATGCATCCGGAGGATGGAGGAGCTAAGACTGTAAAGTTGAAAAAAAGTTTTCGCCTGCACAAAGTTTCCATTCAATTAATATACAAAGCATAGAGAAAATGAGTGAGCTCAACGGCAAAGATTTAGAACGCAGATCAGAATCCCAGTGTACGAACAGCTTGTGTTAATAAAATCATTTTAAGAAATGAGCATAAAATATGATACGACTTAATCGCTGGGAAAGGTGGCTGTGCAGTATTTTTGTAATTTTCCTTTAAACCGTCTTAAGGAGATCCTGGCAGTGAAACTAATTGAATTTCAAAGGAAGGGCGCTGCGGGAATGATAGATTTCTGTCCAGCAGAGCTATTGACAACAGAAAAAGAAAGGTCTGCATTGATGCTAAAGCTTTTTTCTGTGCAATAGAAAGAGATTTTGGAAGCTTGGAAACAGCTTTGTACTAGAGATGTGTGTTTTGACCCCTCCTCCTCCCAGGGCGCAAAAAACAAAGGCAGCAAATGAAGGGGGCAAGGAGGGAGTGTGCTCAAATTGTTAAAGACGGCAGGGCGAGAGTAGCTGTCAAGTAGAGAAATGGTAATCAAAGGAGAAAAGAATAAAAAGATATTACAGTATCAGCATAAATAAAAATGAAAGAGATGGTGCTACAGGACAGAGCCACTTTGAAATCTCAACAAGCTCTACAGAGGGCTCTTCAGAAACCTTTTTATCAGCTGAGAGTGCTTAGTGAAAAACTGGCTAAACTCATCGCACGTGTCCCCGTGAACAGGATCACCACACCGCCAGTGGACACTGTCATTCGGTGCTGTGGTGAGCACGGGAGGTGCTTTGCCATCGAGGAGTGCAGGACAGGACTGCAACTCCTGCTCTGCTTTCGCAGAGGGGCGCCCAGCTCAGAGATGCTGAAACACAGAGGATGTCCACTGCTCCTTCTGCTCAGGCTTTTAACCCCACCAGAAACCTCATGATCCAAAGCTTGGTAAAACTACAGGATGATGTAGCTGGGATCAGATTTAATTTTTTTTTTTTTTTTTTTTTTACAGCAAACCACCACACAAAAACCCAACCTGAAAGAAAAATCATAAAATCACAAAGTTTACTTGTAACTCAACAGACTACAGGAAGCGTAAGAAAGTTCTCTTAATTCCTTCTAGGAAGTCAACATTTGGTGAAGTTGCTATGCATCGCTTTCCCTGCAGTTATTTATAATCATTTTTGATGGAAAGACATTTGAGGCAACTGTAACATTTTTTCTTCAATCGAAAATTAAAATTAACTTCCTTTTTTTTTGACTAGATTCTGTCCAGATGCACCTCTGACCCCCAGAATCATTTTGGACGAGCACCGAGCACACAGCAGGTAGCATAAATAGATCAGAAACGTTAGGAGTATTTTGCTTGTCAAATTTAAATACATGTGTCCCAAGTGCTTATCCAATATTTTGCCCATTTCTGGCAGGAACAACTTTCCAATTGCAGTATTTAAAACACAGCTCTTCTATGTGTATGGATATATCCACACTTATGTTCTGTGTGTATATGTGCATTACAGTAAAGCTGTGATTCTCCTTCTTTGCATATGAACCTAAAATCAGAAGAAGAGGCAGCAGTAAAAATATTTGAAAGC
Organism: Ceryle rudis; assembly: GCA_033439905.1. Taxonomy (NCBI): domain Eukaryota; kingdom Metazoa; phylum Chordata; class Aves; order Coraciiformes; family Cerylidae; genus Ceryle; species Ceryle rudis. The sequence continues at coordinate 10,320 of JAAGNO010019882.1, forward strand.
TTTCCTGTATAGATGACAGATGGACGACAGATGCACACCAGAGGTATGCAAAGTCAAGCCTTTACCAGTTGAGAAACGCTCGAAGTTATGTTTGTATCTATAACTGTACTGCAGCCCCTCTGCTGTCTACACAGAAGGCGACTGACTGTCTTTAGCTACTTCACCACACATGATTTTTTGCACGTTACCATTACATGATTCAGTAGAAAGGGTGGAAGGGCTCTAAGCAGCAGCAGCTCTATTGAAACAGGCAGCTGCCTCAGGCTGCTATAGCAGCCAGCGCAGAGCTGAACTGTCTGTAATGAACACAGCGCTGGACTGAAGGGAGAAAAAAAGACTGGTTTTTATAGAGAACTGACACTGCAAATCTGGACTTTCTCCAAAGTCAGAGAATTTCCATGTTCAAATTGCTCAGACCAAATTTTATCCCCGGTGACTACGGATCTTCCGCGTGTCTCAAACAGGCTCTCGATGGTAATGGAAATAACCCTTAGAATGTCTGTATCTCAGCTCCCCTAAGTAACGATCATACAACTCCCCTCCTTCCCAGGCCTACAGCCAGAATGCATTTATTATTCTTTAGGAAGCACTCAGACAACACATGAATGTTCTCTATTTACAAACAGTCACTGAGTAATGAGGAAAATGGAACTCCGTGTAATTGCTCATAACAGGAGCGTGACTTTCCTTTTCCCCCTACAGTTTATGTACTTTTGGAAAACACCTATGGATCTTGATAGGTAGGTAAGGATCAGGGGTAAAATATTTTAAAAAGATAAAACATACGTAAAAGGATCACTTTTGAACTAAGCCCATAAACAGTCGTTTCCCACACTTCTATTTAAACAAATATAGTTTCTGGTCTTGTAACATACTGACCTTTCACCGGTTTTCTGTATCGAACAGGGAAACAAAATGAACTTGCGCAACGTACATTTATCTTAAAGCAGGAAAACAGAGACAAAAAAACTATTCTGCATTCCATTTAACTTTTAATATGGCTCATGATAAGCAGGTCTGGGATGGGATGCGGTACATACTGCACCTTGCATTGCTGCACTGTCATGTTGGGTTCCGTTGTGTTCTATTTCCATATCTGGGATTCCAGCATCTGAAAGATGTGACACTGAAGATTAATGCATTCCCCTTTGTCCTTCTCTCATGCATCTTTAGAAAAATATTTATAGCAAACTAGGGTGATCTCCAAGTTACAAGGTCTTGCATAAAACATTTGGTCTTCATAGAATTTTCAGTAGTAAATTGTTTCCAAAATGTGCAAACATTACTGGTCTCACAGCGAATTATTTTTAACCTGCTTCACATTTGTCTGACGATCAGATAATAACCAACACATGATACCAATACGGCTCTAAAATTCCCTTGGAGAATGAGGGCATCTGACATATGAAAAGTCAAAGTCTAAATTAGACTGCGATGACATTAAAGCACGTTGACTCTCCCGGCCATGCACCTGCGAAGTTCCGGACCGCAGAGCACGGCCAATGCCAGCCCACACGTCTGGGGGTGTGTGCCCATCGGTCCCGATGGCCACGTGCTATAGATGAGGACTGAGCATGACCCAAGCCAAACTTACACACGTGATATCGTATGAAACATTTCTGAGAAGAGCTTTCCTTCCAAAAGGGACCGTGCTTCTCCCCCCAAGTTGAGACAGAGTCTCATAGCGATATGGACTTTTGAACTATTACATTTTATATTGGTAACACCTCTGTACGCACAGTCCTTCGGGGTGGGGGCGGGGGCTCAAACACCCCAGGGCGTTGTGGTAACAGATGCCATTATCCACCTTGTGCCAACAAGGATTAGCATGAAGGGTATGTGATTTGAATCCATGGCACCTCGAATCCTGGAGAAACATCTGCTTCCCTTATAATACAGCACTTGCAAATTACAGCAAGAAAATCGACCCCGCACCTGAGAGGGAGCTGTGGATACAGTTTTGAAGGTTTGGTTGCATAGAAGCCTGTTCTAGACCTTCTCAAATAGCCAGCAACTGCACTGATGCTTTCTCAGATCACTTGAGTTGAGCGTCAGCGTCTATGGCCACATCTGCTGGTCACCCTACAGCCTCACCGAGCACCGCGGCACTGCAGGACAACCCATTAAAGCGAAGTCCATATGCAGAAGGGGGGTATCTTAGTTATCTATGTGTAAATGAAATAGAGGTGATGTATGCATATACAGCCCTATCAATATATATGACCCAATAAATAACATTTTCACGCATACCATTTTTTCCTATAAAATTCCTAGTGACTGCTCTGCCATAGGGTTTCCCTTACTCGGGAGTCCTGTTCTGAAGGAAAGTTCAGGGCACTGATCTATTAATCTCAAAAGGTTCTTTCTTTTCAAAGCTTTGAGAGTACAGTGTTGTATATACATAAAATGACAAAGTCATCTGTAACTAATAACAGCATCTGTTAAATGAGACAGACCGTCAGAGTTAAATTAAAAATATTCAGAATAGCCCTTCACATTTTGTTGTCATAAAATTGTACCTGCAATTAAATTGTGGATTAAGATGCTAATGAGCTACCTGATTTGCATGTGCAATCAGATTAGCATGTAAATATGAGCTTCTTGCAGGCACTAACATATATATGACTACCTGAGCGTGCCTGCAAATCAAAACGTTAGCAGCCAGGCCCACAATAGCAGATGTAAAGATCTGTTAATCACATTGCTGGCATGTTGGTACCCTTTAATTTGTGGCTTCCAGAACTGCTGAGTACTCGTAACTGTCGTGCAAGCGGCAGGTGTGTACCAGCAAAGGCAGAATCTGGGTGAATGACCTTACAGAACATCAGGATTTTAGTAGTTTTTTTCCTAACATTCATCTTAAGGTGCTGAATACGTCTCTGGGCAGTTTTTCTGATCCAGTGAAGGTGGTGGAAAAGGTTTCTGCTGGCGCTGTGCACCCACTCTCCCTTGGGCCGCTGTCCCTTATCACGGTGGAACTGCAAAGCTGTATATCCACACCCGAATCCCCACCGCTCCCTGTCAGCACTGGCAAAGCCAGCCAGTCCCTGGTTACAGTGATATGCTGGACTATAAAACCCAGCAGATGAGAATGCCTCTGAAAGATGTTGCCCTCCTGCTGAAAGAGTTTCTGTCTCTTAGGTGCTCCAGATAAATCACAACTCGCAGGCTGTTGCAGAGGGTTGCGATGGCAGCTCTTAGACAGACCTGCCCTGACTTGAAAAGCCGCTTTGGTAGCCCTCACAACTGAGAGCTCCACACCAGCTCACCACAGTATTTTCGCTCAGCAGCTCAGGCAGTTTTTACAGCGTGCCTGTGTCATTATGGCTCCAGTGGCCAGCGGTGCCCAAAGCAGGCAGCACGTAAAGTTCACGTACAGACTACTCGAGGTACAAAGGCAGCAGAGACTGAACGTAACTCTGACTGCGGGGCGGGGACACACAGACCAAACCTTGGCCACAGAACTTGAAATTAATTACAATTCAAGTCGGTTCAGTCTTGAAGATTCAAACCAAAGCTCTATACTTTGGCCAGAACCATATTAAGTAGGAGAGGCAAATCCTTCCACTACCCAAAACATAATCACCCTGTTTATCAGATTAACTGATTTGCTTTTGTTTCACAAGAAGACTTGGGCACTGTTCAAAACCTCGTCAGCTCTGAAAGCTGATATGTATTTAAAAAACTTAATAGGTCCTGAGCCTGAGCAAACTTCAGCCAAACTGCTTTTAAAATGAAGCTCAGCAGTTCTAAAAATGAATCTGCGGGGAGAGAAGAGTTCAGAGAACCTTATAGGAACCAAATTTCACATTGTCTTAGCTGGCACTGTAACAGATTTCTCTGGTAATATATTCAGCATTTCTTGTCATGTCTGTGTAAACTGCTCTGTCTGTTTCTCTAGTTGCAGACTTACTTATTTTTTTAATTCATGACCCAGAACACAAGGCCTGAAATAGATTTTTAATTATTTCAGGAAAGGAGTGTGGGTTTTTAATTCTGGAATTTGCTTTGAGCATCATCTTACTTTTTTTTTTTTTTTTTTTCCACTCAATTAAACATCATTTTAACCTAACTGTGAAAGGCCAACTAAGACATTACCATTTAACATCCTGAGACCGTCACCTGATGTGGCCTGTTTCAGCGCCTGTTCCACTTGTTCTCTTCTCTTTGATTCAAATTCCAAAGCTTCCTGCAATTTTCTCTTTGCCTTTTTTTCTTTCTTCAAGCGTTTCTGAATTGTTGCTGAAATGTAAATGTTAAGGCACAATTAATACAGAATGGAGACAAGTAAATGAGTTTGTGTTCAAGGGTCCATTTTTATCTAGAGGAAAAAAGAAATATCCGGCATGAATGTGAGATAAAACCAAAAAAACCTTCCACGCCATGTCCTGTAGTGGAACAACGAACAATCTCAAAGGGTTTTAGACCTCGTTAAAAAACTTACATCTTATTCTCACTTTGGAACAACCCCATGGATTTAACTCTCCTGCCCAGAGCCTAGAGTCTACAAACCAGCCCAGTGGTTCACGTTACACAGACTTCAAGAAATTCAACTAAATCCCACCTACAGTTCTGCATGTTTTGGTTGAGCAGATCATTGGCTTCAACTAATTTCTAGCAACGGCAGCAGTGTACGTCCTCAAAACACAGTACATCTCTTGTCCTTCCTTCTAACCTTTATCCTTAATGCTGAGAATTATATTGCACCCTTCTCCTCCTCCCGTAGGTTTATCTAGAAAGATAATTCAAACACACTGGTTATACCTTCCCTGACCACTCCTCATGGACGGAGGAAGTCTTCTGAACATGTCAATAGACTCAGTTTTAGTTCTGCTTTCTAACATTAAAATGAAATTTATTTCTGCAGGTGAACTCTGTGTGCAGTGGGAGAATCTGAAGCGTCAGTACCGATGGCGTATGGGGTGAAACCCCATGGAATTGGCAGCAGTTGGCTTCATTTTGAAGAGGAATAACTGAAATAACAGGAACCACTGCCCAAGACAGAAGGCAGGTGTAAGACCATTGAGAACCTGGGATAAGTGGATACATACTCAGATGAAAGCTCAAATGTGTAGAGAGGGTGTATGTCCTGAGTAACGTGAGCACTTCTGTACTTCATCACTAGTGGGAGAAAGAGGAAAAAAAGAGGGGAAGCCTAAGAAAGGAAACTCAAAAGCACTGGCTGTCTGCTGAGAATCTGAGAGGAATGAAAAGGGAACCTCCCAGGCTGGAAACAAGTTGTAACACCGGTAAGTAAATCAAGTATATTCTCTTCATTAGCGATTTCTCCTTCTAATTGGAGCACTCCATAAGATGTTGTACAGTAGCTGGCTGGACTTCAGATGGGTTAACAATGCAATATTACATTGTGCAGCTCTGCATTACATCTCAATGCACTCAGTCACCTTGCCTCCTCTCTTCCACAGACAGAAAGCACGAAAGCTGTCTTAACGAAGATAATCCACAGGCCATTGGTACAGCCACGTAAGAGCTGGCAGAAAAGAGAAATATTCCTGACTAATCTCAGTCTTAAACCCAACTATAAAGGTAAAACTATAACTGTAGAATTGTATGGTATTAATTGTAGCCAGATGATCCATAGCTTCATTGGGAACTGCTGACATTGGCTGTGATTTTATTCCCTCACCTTTATAAATCCAAGCAATAAAATGCACCTCTTAAGTCCTTTTCCTTTCCAAACTCTGAATCTTAATCCCATATTTAACCTTTTTTTTCTCCCCATCAGCACCAAGTTACCACTGCTTGGGCCAGCGCTACATCTAAAATACCTACCTCTTCCAACAGCAACCCATCCAGTGCTGCCTGCTGGCTAACGCTGTCCTCGTTACCCTTATGAAACTATCTTTGATAGGCTCTTACACTTGTTTTTTCACCAGTGCTGCAAGGAAACACTCTTCTCTCTCTTCCTTGGATGACCTGCACCTCCCTTCCCTGGTTTAAATTGCCTGGTAGGATCTCCATGGGCACAGCTCCTGTTCCAGGAGACCTGCAGTCCACTGGAATAATTCTGGGAAAATCCATAGGATTTACATAATTTTTTGTGACCACTGGTTTGTCTGAACTCTTACTGACTTTTACAGATCTTTCTGGATTTGTAAATGCTCCAGTCAGGGGAAAAAACCAAACAGACACCATTACATAGGAAATCTCTTGAGAGACTTAACGAATTCTGAAACTCGAAATGGGATCTGTAGAATACATCTCTGGAAAACTGAGCAACCCATGTGAAAAAGCCTGTATCCGACTTTTTAGAATAATAAAAGATGTGAGTGTGGCAATGACGTGAAAGACAAACAATTCTGAAGGTATTGATTATCGGCAAAATTCTCTTTTGAGCCAGAAGCCAACAAAGTCTGTGAATGGCTTAAGGTTTTTGTTGACTTTAACGTGACCCAGGCAGCGCATAGTTGGTGTACTGCCTACAGGGAGATAAATTCTGTTTTAGAGAAATACAGCGGCCTCATCCACACTTACACTGGGGGATGGAACATTTCTGAACACCCACTGCAATTTTACAACTTCAACAGTATTTACTGACCCTTCACAAGTCTACTTAGACATGCCCTTCTTCGGTGCCTCTTACCGAGACGTGGGGCTGCAGACAGCTCTGTTCTGCACACCTAACACCAATTTAAAACGCACGGGAAGTTAGCACTTGGCACCTACATTCTTGGTCTTATCTAGTTTTATCTTTCTGATTTCATGGATGTAATCTAGAAGTAGCTTTTGGCACAAAAAAGTACTACTCCTCTCCTTCAGATGCAGATTTGAATCTTAAAAAGAATACTGCCTTCTTTGCAATAGCACAGCGAAAAATTCAGATTTACCAATTTAATTGCCTATTATTATCAAAAGCTTCTAAACAGTCATGGTTTTGTCTTAGAAGGCTCCATATGGGGAGTGCTATTGTATCTCACTCTCTGGGTGGAAAAAACCCCAACTTATGATGGGTTATTTGCTTCAGATGTTGCACTCAGGTAGACAATTTCTCATAGTTCCGTCTATTTTGTTGCAACGAGGTTATCTACAAGAAAAACCAGCTGACTGGCACCTACACTACGGAAATGTGGGCTAGATAATTCGTAAGGTAATGAAAAAGAACCACCTAAATACCTAAATTACAGAGACGTTATCTTTTTCGCAGTAAGACTGATTCTCAACGCGTGGAGAATAATAGCAGAAAACAGAAGAAATTAAAGCTGTCACATGAAGAAATCGGGCTGGGAATACACAGGCAGAGTGGTAATAATACACGTGAAAGCCATGAAACGGCATCAGCTTTCCTCCACAGAACCTGCCAAAACTCTCTGCGGCCAGTTGCCCTCCAGGAAATAATCCTTCAGTCACTGTTCTGTCTGCTTACAGAGAAGTGTGCTTCATTTTGTTTTTATTAAATTTAAATCTTTCATTACCAGTGCTAGTCCACTGCTGCATTACACTGAAGTATGAATGTCAGTTAACTCCGAGTCCTCAGCAGCTCCAGCTGGAAATGCCAAAGGGTTATACATTTAATAGATATCTAAACTCCATTTTTCATTCACTCACCTCTACTTTGCAGCTCAGCTGTGAGTTGCCTTTCCAAGCTCTCTCTCAGCTCTCTCTCTCTACAAAGCTCCATCTTTAACTCTTTCTTTTCCTGCTGTATCTGCTTTTCCTGGACTCTCGCATTGTCCACAGCCACTTTCAGCAGGCCCTAAAAGACACGCAACGTACGATCTGAAAACACCATTCTGTGTCGGCAGTGACAAAATTCATCCATTTGTTTCTTTTACACCCTCTAGGAAAAGAGTAAAATGAAAAGCGGGAACCTATAGGCCTGGAATGCAGCTGGGCATTTGAAGTAGCCAAATGTTACATATGAGCCGTTTTGGGGCATGGAATCGTTGGGGACAGCTTTTGCTAACTCATCCCGCTGAGGGGCTTTATTACGAACGGAGCGCGGTATCACTGCTGACCTCGGTCAACAGCAGGGAGAAGCAAAGGAGGAATAATGAGACTGGTGAATTTTAATATGATCATTGCCAACTATTAAGTCAAACAGACAACGTATGAAACCCTTTCAGGATCGATAATGCCAGATAGTGGAAACCTGAGCGTTACATGAAATGAAAGGAACGAGAATTGCAGATATGAAATAGTTTCTCAAACTTTATAAAGAGATGGAAAAAGAAACACATGTTATCTATCATGAAATAGCCTGGCCCTGTAGAGAATACTTTACCTGAATGTTGGTTAATAGTGTTTCTACTGATGAAAGACCATCAGCAAAAAGAAATGGCGCCGGAAATCCAGGAGGCAAGGCCTGTCCAGCCAGTTGGACTTTATCTAAGGTTGGCTTCATTATTGGAATGGCAATTTGGACCTCTTCTGTAAAGACAGGTTTAAAAGCAACATCAGAAAGCATAGGAAATAGAGGTAAATGTAATTTCTAGAAACTAGCATTCTGTTTCCCTGGAAGTCAAAGTACAAGCGCATTAGTAAAACTGGCATTGTTTCAGTCTCTGGGCAGCTGGGATTGTGGTTAAGGTAGGTTTGCAAAATGGTACAGAACAATAATAAATATACCGAAGACTGTAACACAGCTGCGATACAGTCCAGACTATTTCATAAAATTCTACAGAATTATCCTACAGAATTATAACAGCATTACGCAGTTCATTAAACCCGAATGACCTTTCTTCATCCTATCATGTTTGCTGCTCTGTGATGTGCAGTTTTTGTTGCCGTAACCTTGACAAAATTCTAATCAAGAAATGTACCACATCTCTTTCCTCCTTTAACATTACCCTTCCCATACTCAGCAGTAAATAATCTCCACTGAGTCATCCCCTCCTGCTTAGCCAGCACCAACTCCACGTTGTCAGGGAAGTGTCAGCGCAGGTTTTCTTAACAAGCACCTTGCTACTGTCAGCCTTTCTAGTCCCAGGCAGTAGCCAGAAATGCTTTGCTGAGTTATCTCTACTAGAGGTAGAGAGAGAGCCGGGTGGTGGGGTCAGAGGTGCGACCGGGGAGGAGACAGGCTCCGGCTCCAGCCTCGCTCCTGCGATTTACTGCACAGAACGAGACTGATCCATCTCTTAGAAGACTGTAGAATCGGGACCTGGAAGCTTCCCCTTCACTCGGCGTTTCAAATAGATCATGTTGTTACAGATCAAGCTGTGCACAGACAGTAGGAAGGTGTATCCGGAAAGAAACAACACCGTCAGTAACTATTTCTCAAAAATCCTTACCATTTTGTGATGAATCAGTACTATCCCCAACCAACGCGCATTTCTGAACAGGATCATTGAACAAATTTTAGGATAGTAAATTTATCTCCTCCTCTTGGATGCCTGCGAGTACTACTTCCCTATGTATTCATTTAAACAAGTTAATTGCTGAAAACCACAAAATTAAAATCTTAGCAGTGCCAAACGCTGCACATTTCTTTGAGATGTTAAAAACATGTTTTGCTAATATCCCAGGGAAATCCACCCTGTACACATTATGTTCCTGCACTGGCAGGAACGATGAAGAATTGCTTTTCAGTAAAGCTCACAACTACTGTATTGACCGTAAGTTCATGGTGCGTGTGTTGTCTAAGGGCACCTGCACAGCCAGTCCTGATAATTTCATTTGTCAAGTGTCTGGGTTGTATTATATACAGGATTTACAATTAGACAGCACCATACTCAAAAGGGCTCCTTCTCTCACCTCACTTCATTATAAAAAACCAACCCAAACAACCCAGAAAGAATCTGACAACAACGAACTCACCCACGGTGTCTCTACAGCAGTGCTATTATCTAGTTTAACACACTCCAGGAGCATCCAGTGAGCAGCAAATACTTTTTGCTGCGTTTCTAAAACCCACCTACTGATGAGGAATCAGGAGCATTAGCAGTTTCCAAGTATTCTTTGAAATCTCCGTTTAGGGAGTATTTTGTTTTCACTGTGTGAGTTCATTAAATGGAACATCATCATAATGATTCCTCAGGACTAATAACAACAAAAGCCAGTAACCTCTACAGATCTTCACAGCTATCATTTTAGAGCTGTGATCAAGTAATTGCAATGATTCATTTAAAAAAAAACCCAACAAACAACCCTGGTAAGATAGTCAGAGCGCAGAGTTCCTGCTGATTCAGATATGCCATTTCTCCCACTTGAAAATCTTGTATCGGTGGCAGCGTTTTCAAAATAAACCGATTAGTTGTTGCGCACGCTGCTATGCAGAAATAACATCTAAAGCCACGGAGTCACAAAAGACTAAACAGAAGTGGCATTTGAAAAAAAAGAAAGGAAACCATGAAGTATGCATAACAAAACTGGAGCTGCTTTCAAATCTCGAGAAATCTCTACTATTTGGAGATGAAAGTAATAACATTAAATTGGCCGAAAGGAAAATTACTATTGACTGTGAAGACAGGTTGCATGGTCTATGGTTTGTAATGTTACTGTACAGCAGATTGAAGTTTCAAAATAGTATTACTCTTCTTTAAAGAGATAGACACAGCTAAATTAGGTGCTGCTTGCTGCAGTGAGGATCAAATGCAAAAAGAATCATATTTCATCAGACCTAGTCAACACCAGGAAAATAAATAGAAATATAAGAGGTATGCAGGCAATGATTCATTTTGATAATCTGGCCCAAGAGAGACACATAGAGACAGCACACAGATCTAAGCTTCTACCAAAAGACAAATAGGACACAGAGGGTGGGAATTGGGATGACAGTGTAGCAGAGGTCACATCGATTTTCAGCAGCAGTTTTCACACAGATGAGATAACCCTGGACTCTATTTGGCCCATTGTTCATATCCTACCTGTCCCAGAAGCAATAAATTTCCAAGTCCCAGAAAAAGGGCAGTAAAGAAGAAGGATTCTACTTATGACTTCTTATGATTAAGTTTTTTGTGCTAACCAAACATGCTTTGCAGACCAAGGTCACATTGCATGTTAAAGTCTGTAATAGCTGAAAACTAGAAGCAGCATATTATGTTTTAGCGTATATGGGTGGAAACTGTCAAACCATTCATCATTTTTTCCCCCCCCCGATTGAAATCACACTCTGCAAAGATGAATGATAAATGCATTAGAAATCTATTTCAATCTTGTAATAGGTCTTCACATCTGAATGGTGTCTACATCTTGCCCGTATTCTGAGTACGTGCACAGTTAGGCAGAAATGTATTAGCTAGATTTGAGGAATCGTAATTGGGAAAGCAATTAAAAATGGCACGTGTTGGAAGCATTTCTTGTGGATTGCACAAATGCAACTCTTTAATAGAAGATGTTGATTTATGCATTTTCATTTTTAAAGAACACTAAAAATAGAAATGCTAAAATCTGCACTGACACACATCGTACAAGAGAATAAGCAAAAAATAAAGCTAGGACAACCACAGTCCAACCAAGGACACAAACAACCTTTCTATTTATTGAAGCAAAGTGGGAACTACTCTTATCGAGCTTGTTCGCTAAACCTGCCATGCTTTAGAATGCCATTCAGGAATCCATTTAGAGTGCAGTCTTTTAATTTCTAGCTGGCATCCAGATGAATAGACAAAAGCAAGAAGTATATAGCGGGCAGAAGAAATACGCAGTAAACACCACGAGTGAATAGAACGTTACCCCAGGAAAGCACATGGAAATCTCCTAGAAAGTTTCTTGTTCTTAATTCAATATATTGAAGTATTTATTCTTCTGTCTTCTGCCCGAGATGCAGAAATAGGGATTGGAAAATGAAGTATCAACCTACGGACTAAACGCAGCACTGGGAACACCAGTAATGCAAATTGCTCCCCGTGTGACAGTGCACGTCCCAAACCAACAGGCAATTTTATTTGCCAGATGGTTTATATTCTTTCAGAAGGCATGTTTTTAAATCCATCATTCATCTACCTGATACACTTGGCGTGTCACATCTCTCTCAAAAGAAGGTAGAAATATTAAAGGTACAATTTCCATCTTGCCTAGCACTAGTTAGACCACCAAATTATTTCTACGCATACACATCAAAAGTTTCTCTATCTGGAGCTGTATAAGCATTATTCACCTCCAGGAGCTTAGAGAACAGAGCTCATGCATAAAAGAAATACGTGGCATATGGAGAAAAGAGTTAACAATTTATACAAAATGTACAGTTATTAATCTGTTAGTTACTAACCAAGACATTTGATCTCAGAAAGCCTTCAGCCAGCATTAATAAGATGGTTTTGGACATAGGGCAGCTGGGTCACTCCTTTTCCCCGCCTGCGACACACAATTTAGAAACCTAAGACTAAAATGGTTTATTGCAATTATAATTCTTTGAGCTTCACATCTGAGTGATGGGGATTACACTTAATGGTCCACAGTTACAAAAGAACAGCCTAGATGGACCTTTTTTGACTTTTATTGAAACAAAACAGAGGATCTGCAACATCAGCTGGGTTGTACGTGCCACTCACTCCGAAAACAAGATACAGTTCTATTTGAAATAGATGATTTGCCCAAAGATCTTACCGAATCATCCAAACCGACATATCTTTATAGTGGCAAGAGGTGCCTTGACTTCCCCTTCTGTATCTCCAACCTGGACAGAATTAGGGCCCTAAATCTAATTTTTGACTGCAAAAACCAGTTTTTCAGGAAAGTGAAACTTCTTATCTGAAACTTTATCTGTGCTGCTTAACTAAAAAATAGTAGATTTTTTTTTTTCTTTTATAGTAAGGTAAATATGAAAGCCCTGTAATCGGCAGCACTGTTTATTTCCAATATTTTCTATCCGTAAGCGTGCAAGGACAGGGTTAGCTGTCTTCAGTGTCTTAATAACTCTGAAAATCCTCCATAAACCTCTGCCTGCCTTTTTCTCCCTCACTCATTGCTTCTCTGCCAGGGGCTGAGCACTCCTGTTCATCAGTGAGAAAAGAGACACCTCCTCCTAACCTGGCACCAATCAGACTTAAAAATTTACTGCTTTAACCTTGCCATTCAGGTGCTGAATTTCAAGTCGCCCCTGTTTTTCTTAATTACAGTCCCTGAATGAACAGGGTCAATGAATGCACTTGGGGAGTAGCTGATTAATCCAGTGCACTAGCTTTAAATCAGACTTTATTTTCATTTTCAAATGATTGCTACAGCTTGATAGCTCACGAGCATTTTTCACTACCGAGCTTCGCTATAAAGAAACTCACTTTAAAAATAATATCTGATCTGATTCTCTTTACGGTTCCAGGTGGCCTGAAAAGCCTTTGGAAACTATCACAGATCGGCAACATCAACCATCCTTCGCTTCATGGTATCTCTGTCCCGGCTGGTTCTCACCGATGAGCTCAGAAATTCGTGTCCTGAAGAAGTTTTTAATAAAACTTTTTTATTGCTTTCAACACAGGGGAAAATGTAGACCAAGCCTGTTAGATTTAGAGCAGCGTGCAGGCTTAGGTAAAACTGAAAATTTGGAGGAGTAAAAATAAAAAAAAAAAAGCAAACTGTGCAAGCAACGCATCCTCCACCCTTCCTGGACCTGTTCTCAGGAGGGAGGAGAGGGTGTTTCCCTGAGGGACCACATAAAGCAGGCACTTAGAAGGAGGCAAAAATCAGAGAAATTAAAATTTCGATAGAAAAGGCTGAAATTACAGTTTACAAATTGTCTTTATCTGTGCATTCTTTATCAAGAGGTGCATAATTATACAGCTTTGACATTTTTGTCAATGTACTCTCATTAATAACTCAGAAAATTATAGCTATTTATAACTTTGTATTTACAATATACACTGATGTTCACATGGCACTGGTGGCAGAAACACCTGAAAATATTATTTTTTTGGGGGTTGAATTAATAAGAGACTCGAGTCAGATGAGATACTAGGCTTGCACTATAAAAAATTAAATTGAGAAGTGTCATTATTCACTAGTTAGACATCAGAACTGAAGTGTTTCCCTGCAAGCAGCTTCAGTCGAAAGCTCAATACGTGCAGATAAGAAAAACAAATACAACTGATGTCACCTTATTAAATCTGCTCACTAAGGAGAACCGTAAGTACAATTAAGGCTACTCATAAATATATAAAAAGCGTTCAAAAATAGTATGTTTTGTAAGCACAACAATTATTTACAATCTGTAGTTTGTCTGTGTTGTTATGATGACACCTGCTTTCTCCTGTGAGCTGCTCCTCAGGCAGGTTTTGGTAATCTGGATTCCAGAACAACTGAAGATATTCTGTGCTTTATCTATGTAGATGCTTAAGTACTATCGATCTGCATTTTCCATATGGCAATTTAAAGTCCCTAGTTACTTTCAGCTAGTAATAGTACCCTGTCATCCCTCACGCCGCCAACAAGCATCATTTTTACTGACCAGAGGAAAAGAGAAAATGGGAACTATTCAATAAAAGGTGAGGAATACAATTACCGTGGCCTAGAAGAAGGGCAGAAAATGAAACAAAATAAAATCCTCCTCGTGGCCATTATCAAGAGGTTATAAATTTTTTCTCAGCTAATTCTCCTATTAAAATTGGCAGAGGTTTTTTTTTTGTGTGGTGATTTTAAAGCATCACTGTAGTCTGACTATTCTTCTGCTGAGATTTTAAACTGTCAGATGAGAATGGGTAGGAGGAACTTGCCAAGGGGAAAAAAAAAAAAAAAGATTCTCCGATTTTCTTGGCGGATTCAGCTTTTCCCTATTAATGTTGAGATTATTTCTTCAACTATTTTGTTGCAAATATTTATGACTCCATATGGAACAACAGATGTTGAAGGGAAGGGATAGCAGAAAAGACTTCATCTTCAGCAATTACCCTGCTACTTGTTGTCATACTGTAGGTGTTCTTAGTGCATCTATTTTACATACCACCCTGTCCTTTCACACACTGCAAAAATGTCAGTTTGGATAATTAACGTAATAACTTTACTCCAAATCATTTCCACAATATTCATTTATGACAAAAAAAAAATATATATAAATAGGACAACAGGAGGAAGAAATCGGGAAGGAGGAGGGAAAACAGTTACTGCTTTCCCAGTCCTTCTGGAATATCTGCTCAGGAATCAATTTCTTGCAAAGCTGCATTAGGTCCTTAAAACAGAATCTCTCCCTTTTTTTTTCCTTTGAAACAGATTCCGGTGACTGAAATCATACAAGAAACAGAAAAACAAAGCTCTCTAAGAAGCAGTACAAGAAACAGCAAAAATTACTGCATAAGAAAGGTGAAAAAACACAGGCTGGGTGTGATGAGGATAAACAGGAACAGGTTGATGGTGTTCAAGCTGAAGAAATGTCTGTTAACAGAACTGTCAGCCCAGCAGCCCAGGCAGGCCGAAGGGTATCAGTGCCCACCACGCAGACGGTGAGGTCCACGAGCCAGCAGCACCGCGCCCGGCTCTGTCACGTCCTCGGGCAGCACCGTCGAGCCAGCTCCGGGCCAAACCAGCGCCATCAGCCAGCGTCACGTTCAGACCAGTAAACTGTGCTTCGCTTGGATCCAACAGCCGCGCGCGGCAGGGAACCCGGGAGGGAGGGAGAAGGGCAGCAGCTCCATCCCAGCTCCACGCTAAGGGCAGCTGGGTGGCTTCCGGACAGGAGGCAGCTCCTGGTTGGCGAAACCTGCAGACCAGGGTGGTAGCTGCCTGCAAAAGCACCCGGCGGGGTGTGCCCAGTTGAGGGCGAGCTCGGCCGACGCCAGGTACGTCTGCAAATGCAGCACTTCACAACTGACAAGCAAAACCACGTACCCAAAAAAGGCCGCCTGTGCCTCCACAGTCAGGCAATTTCTTTCATGTCCTGCTCATTGTAATAAAAATATACAGCGAGCTTTTAAATAATTTTCATCATCTGCTCCCTTTAATGCAGTATTTGGTAGTATAACCAGTAATTTGAAACAGATCTCATTAGAAAGACTCCTTTTTTTCCTATTTACAAAACCCACACAACTATATAAATGCTTCCAGATAGCTGTGATCAGTGGGACCAAATTTTCACCAGTATGGCATGCATGCTTGCGTTCCCATTTTGCACCTGAAAACTCCACCTGCCTCCTAAAGCTGCAAACGTGCCACCAGGAAAGACTTTTCTGAAGTTGTCTTCCTGGTCCAGAGAGCTATTCAAACGTCGGCTGTGCACATGCTGGGTGCAAAGGCTGAGTTCCTAACCTTGGGGAAAACCAGGCTGGATCCCATTGCCTTCTGGGATCCAGGAAGGAAACATCAAGTCCTCTCTGGCCGCAAACAAATGGAAAGAGAACTGAGCAGTAAGGAGTGATGGTATTCCAAAGCTTAGTGATCACCAGCAGAACTGACTGGTAGCCAGGGAGCCAGCTGCAGAGCTCTGTGTGCGTCAGAATAAGGTAGAGGAATTCTAAACCTTAGAGCTTGTAAGGATAAATATTTTTGTAATGTGTTTGTCTTCTGAAGCATTATACACAGTTAACAATAGATAGTGGTTATGCATTCTATGATATGTGCTAACATAGTAACTATGACACACAAGATACTGCATCTCTTAGTACCATTTCAAAATATTTTAATATCAATATTGTTCCTGTTGAGTTCAAGGTCTTAAAGCACATGTATAACCAGCAGTTAAGTCCTCCAAATATTTGAAGCAGGCAGAGTACTCCACTTCCTGGATATTCCTGGATAATTATTCCTGCTTTACTGAGGTTTATTTTACAACAGTGTAAAATAGGTTATAAAGGACAATTCTGCTATTATGTCCTCCCCTGCTTAAGCTTAATAAATGTGATATTCCACACCATCCATTAAAGCCAAGCAGTGGGGAAAATAGGAGCGGTAGTAATCTTCTCCAGAGATGTAAAATACCTTTAATAAAATAAGGGTGTATAACAGTCAGGAACAAATTACGGAGGTCTGCTTTAATAAAATAGTACCCTTAAAGAAGTATTACTCTTAAGGTACTGACATTCCCACTGGTGATGCAGTGTATCCTTTCAAAGCAGTACAGCTTGTTAAAATGGCAAGAAATCTTTTTGCAATGGAGTGTTTGTGTCCGGGCAGATACAAGGTTTGTATAGAATGCATCCAGGGAGCCATAAAACTGGTGGGAAACATATTTCTCCGTGGTATTTTAGTACTTTGAAAAATTCAATCACTGGGAAAAAATGTTTTGCTGTAAACATCTGAAGAGCCTTATAAAAGCAATGGCTTCCCACAGCACCTGCTTAAATAATTTTAAGAGAGAGTATGTCTTTGCTCATCTTCTAAAACTTGTAGGAAGCTTCTCCTATTAATCCCCCCAGTGCTGTCAGGCCAGGGCACTTTTAATCAGAAATAATTACGAGTGCAATCGGGGGACGTTCACCGGCAGGGTTTTTGCACTGTAGAAATAAGACAGCTTTGCAAACCGATCGCTAGAAACAGGATTCTGGTAACAGGAAAATTAAACCAGAAAGACGATCACCTCAAAAGTTTCCTTCTCAATGAACTGTGAATTCTTCGGATGCCAGCAAAGAAGTACTCTGCTCATATATCCTTGCATTTGAACTTAGCTCGGTCCTACAGAGATTTTATAAACCCTCATTATCAAGAAGCAGCCCTTGTGAATTTCCCTTCTCAGTGTTGCAGCTCTACAGGTGAGCAGCAGCTCTGTGCTGCAGCTGTTACCGGTACGATTCCAGACGCAACCCTGTTGTAGACTTCCAGAGACAGCTCTAACCTCGTGGCAGCTCCTCAGACCTCCCGTGCTGCCCACAGCAGCACGTCCCTCGGTCCCAAGGCGCAGGCAGGGGACACGGAGCCACAGCCCCCACTCGCCAGCCCGGCTCTGGCGGCAGCAGCCAGGGTCCTGCCCCAAACGAGAGGTGCACCCATCTCCCACCCCGCGGCGTGCAGCTGCCCTCCGAAGCGCTGCCATTTCGACAGCGCCGGGATCTCTTGCTGATATTAAAGGTTATGGAACTGAACTCCAACACAAACAGGCTTCTCTTGGGCTAAGCAACGGGCAGAATTTGGCGTATCCCAGTCCTCCTCCCTTCTTCAGCTAAGAGGGCAAGTAATAGGCCCTCTGACAGAAATGTTGTCCTGGCGTATCGATATTACATCTTAGTGACAGAGTGATTAGGCTCACATACATCAGCGCTACAGCAGCTCTCGGTGTGGAGAGCTGCACGGCCATGGCAACACAGCACAACTCTTCGCCACCAAATAATTACACGATGCTCTGGGGAAAGACAAGTTTTCCTAGCACACAGCCAATCTATCAAAAGGGAAAACTCTTTCTGACCCAAATGGCAGCTGCGATCAGAGTATAAATGTAAGCTAACCACCAAGTAGTCAACATCCACTACTTTGCAACCTAATAACTGTTAAGTCTACTGCTGTCACTTAGCCCAAGCTCTTTTAAAAGTTCAAATACTGGGGGGAAAGGAGAGGAAGAGGAAAACTTTCTGCTGAAAGCCGCGGCTATGCGATGCTAATCTGCTGTTGTCTCCCTCCTGATGAGGCTGAGCACTGAGTGACCACGGGGCAGGACCCTGCGCTGCCTCTCACCAGACACTGACGTGGCACCTCCTCGGTGACCACCTGGCTAGTGAGACAAAACATCACTTGTGAAGGAAGTCACAGAATCACAGAATGTTAGGGAGTGGAAGGGATCTCTGAAGATCATCGAGTCCAACCCCCCTGCCGGAGGAGGACAGAACTAGAGCAGATCACACAGAAATGCATCCAGACAGGGCTTGAAAGTCTCCAGAGAAGGAGACTCCACAACCTCTCTGGGGAATCTATTCCAATGCTCTACAACTCTTACAGTAGAGAAGTTCTTCCTCATGTTGAGATGGAACCTCCTGCAGTCTAGCTTGGATCCCCTGCCCCATATCCTATCATAATGCACAATTGAGTGCACAAGTCTGAAGTATTTAAAGCACTAGAGGCTAATTCCAGGCTTTGGGTTTTCCTCTAACAGGTTACTACTAGTCCAGCGCAGGAGCACAATTCCCAACAACTGGTCAACATGTTCTCCTCTGCTCTTCTCTCTGCCCAAGACCTCAAGCACCCATCCCAGCAACTTGTAAGAGCAAGATGCATCAAGCTATGCTCTGCTGTGGAATGCAGCATACAGTGAAGTCTGGCTGCAAAGCCCTGCTGCTTAGGTTAACTTCATTAACAACAGCCTAATAGCTGGTAATAGAAGGCAAAGCACAAAAGCTGGAGAACTGAGCAATGAATATTATTTTTTTTCCTCGCACAATCTCATTCTTCCAGTGACTGGCATTGCAAACCAATCGCACTAGGAAAATTTTCAGAAACTTCATGAACCTTTTGCCTCTAAACCACTGTAATTTATAGTAGACTTTAAGACAAACACACACACACACACAAGCCACTGGTGTCATAAATAAAATCTACTAAACAGATTTTTGGATAAATCTCTTAGACTAACACGCTTCTCAACTAAAACCAAAATACAAACCAAAATCACACAGAAGCCCAGTATTCCAGACCTCTCACTCATTCACAAACAGATTTCAAACCAGCCTTGGATTTGGTTGGAAGCTGAAAAATCCAACTTCATGGACTTGCCACTTTGTGTGGCTTCTAGATTTGTCAGCCGACGCCTCGAGAGGCGGCGAAGGGGCAGCAAGCTCTGCAGCTGGCTCCACGCAAAACCAGGAGAGAAAACAGCACCATCTTAGGCATCCTCCTGCTGCAACCGCAGAAGTTGAGAACACCGACTGTGACAAACCCCAAAATACCTTGCCCACATTCAGTGAAAAAGTGAATGACCTAAAAATGATAGGTTGTCTGTGTATTTTCTTCCAAATGACAGCTATAAGGCTCTGCTCTCCACTTGTGCATGTCCTCCTCGTGGGAGACCCACCAGGTCAGCTTGGAGCATGAACTTAGTGCAGTAAGTCATATTAAAGAGCATAATATTCTTTAAAAACGTTTAGGTTTTGGGTTACTGCTACTGTGACTTAAGGCTTTTAGCAACCGAAGCATTTTCCTTTTAAAGCTGGTTTACCCTCTTTGCGGGACACGTTCTATTTTCCCTTTGGTTTATTCTACCTCCTTGCTTTGAAACTGTGCATTACTTGAGAGATGGGCTGACGTACCCGGCGCACAAAAAGCAGCTTAATGAATCCCAAATGCAATGTACTTCATGTGCTAAAATCAATGTAGGCTGCCTGCTACAGTATCTCCCTGTGAAATTGAGGCGTTTGCTCAGAAATTTCTCTCTCAACAGGGTCTTTTCTTTTTTTGTAGTGCTTAAGTGCCTTTTGTCTGCTCTTGTCTCCCTCCAGTGTTGCTCAGATGGCAATCTTTTATTCCTTGTGCAAACTCATTTGGAAAATGCTGGATGGGCTACAGCTGTGTACTGCTATGTAAGGTCTAACACATGTCAAGCAGTGCTTTATACGCGCTGAATAAACACAGTGAAGCAATGTTTTAATTGATTATTAAAAAGGCCGGGTTCTAGACTGAAAGTAGTACTTAAAATCGGATTTAATCAGCTGGTTTTGTAAAATTCTGAAAGGTATTGATGCTGTACACACTGCCATTTGAGCTCTATAAAGTTTTCACAAAGGTTACTGCCACCCAAGGTAATGAAGCTATTTCTGGGTGGTTTATGGAAACAAAAAACAAGCAGCAGGATCAAATTATTAATGAAGCATGAACCTTACCTGGAAAGCTATTTGCCCATGTTATCTTCAAAGAAATTAAATAAAATACATGTTTTTCAAGAGCCAATCTCTCTTCAGGTACCGTGGACACTTTGTAGCTCAGTTCTTCTCTAGCAGTAAAATATGTTCTTGCTTTTATGACATATAAAGTTAAAAGATTTATACTCTTTAGTATTAATTACTGACTAAAAATCAATCATCATGGCTTCTGACAAGGTTGTCTAAGTTAGCTATGCAGTCTAGGACCATAAAGAGTGAGTCTGTATGATTTGTTTAGACCAACAGCTCCTAGACTGTGCAACTAAAATTTTTTTTTCCAAGTCCGAACGTCAGAAATACTACTGCTCCCTACTGCAGAAAATTAAGTAATTGGCAGTCAAAATAATTATGGGTCCAAAATTGACGCCTCTGACCCTCCACAGGACACTGCCTGGAGAATCACAGAGGTTTTTCTGAAGGACTATTTCAAAGTTTGGGCCACGATTAATCCAAAAATGAAACTCAAGACTCTAAATTCTTCTTCATACCAAAAAAGTTTCTCGACTGACTGTATGTGTCCGTGGCAGCCTAGGAATCTATGTGAAAAAATGCACTGGGAAGCAATAGCTTCATTTTTTTTTTCCTTCAAACAAAAAGTGCCAATGTTGTCTTGAAATTTAGGTTGTGAAAACTGATAATGTCTGTTAAGTGGCAGCACGAAGAACCTTCATTAGGTTGAAGTGCGTGGATTATCAATCAAATGAGAAATAAAGCTGGAGCAGATGAAAATGGCAAACTGCTATAATTACAAATGATGTTTATGCATGATTGTGTCTCAAGAATTGTTACAGGATGCTGTGGAAAAAAAGAAAAAAAAAATCATTTGTATCCACTGTCCAGAATAATACGGTCCATTACTACGATGTACTTTGGAGCAGAAATGTCATTTGTTACGTTTCACGTTGCTCCTGTTCTAGCCACTGACTCTGTATTTTGTTTTAGCTTTTAAAAAGGATGAATTTGCCTTAGAGAACTGACAGCTTATCTGAATATTTTAGTTTTGCTTGCAAGTAACAGGAAAAAAAAAAACCCCAACATGGCATAATACTCAAGTTCCAAGTTCCCCAGAATGCCTACTGAGAATAAATTCTATGTTTATTTGTATTTCATTTCCCTTGAACAACTGCCTTTCCCTTGGGTATTTATTAAAAGCATAAAAAGAATGAGCCAAATTCACTTCTCAATAACATCCATTCAACATTGTTGAAGCTTGTAAAATTGCACTAGACCAGCCATGGGGAAAATTTTACTCACTGTTTAGTAAATATATATAATTATTATATTTTTTTTCTGCTTGAGAAGATGTATTGTTTAATCTTTAAATTCTCCGTATGCTCCTGCTTATCAAGGAAGAAAAAGCAGCTGGTTTTGTTATAAATTCATGACCTCACATAGGAACAGATATGATGTATATGCTCTATTTGCTCACTCAGCTCTGGGTTACTTGGGGGAGTCCTACACGGTGCATTTCCCATCGGACTTGTTGAAGACTCGAGCGAAGTCTGCATTGACTCCGCTACACAAAGAACTAGTTACTTTTTCTTCTACTATACTATTTGCCTGAAGATTCCTATAAAGAATCCTATTTGACCTACGTTCTAAAACCCACAGCTTGAGGAAGTGTTGTTAGCAGAATGGCTTAAAGTGAATTTGGCCATTGGGAAGGTCTATTCTCAACGCAAAGCCGGAGGAGCGTTTTTAGATTGCAAACGGTGCACGGCAGAGACATCCACTTGTGAACCAGCAAAATCCACCAAAAAATGCCGTGCAAAAGATACTACCGGTCAGGCTATGGCCACAACTGAAATGGTTCACAATGCAGCAGCCAAGTTGTCTCCACAGTGTGCTCCTTCCACCTCCCACAACACGTTCCCATCAGGCCAGGCTGGGCGACCCAGTGTCACTCTTCACCTACCAGTGCAGAACCGTCTTGATACCAAAGAAAATGAAAAATCCCATTTCCATTTTTATGAAATCACTTCTCCCTCTAGAGTTGACCATCACTGTGGGGTTTGTACAGTTTAAGTCTTTTTGACGGAGCTTGCAGAAGCCGTTCGACACCAGCGCTGTAGGAAGCAACTACGACTCCGAAGTGGGGTGCGTGGCCAAGAGCAGGGGATAGTGTTTCTTGCCTGCTGCTCCCCAAGAAATTACAGTTTATAGCTTGTTAGTAGAAAAATTATATCTTTAAGATCTAAGCCAACGTTTCCAGCAATATCAGGGATTGTCTTTATTGGCGGCATAACAACCCCCCCAAAATACAACAGCGAGTAATGTGACCATTGCCCTTGGCAGCACCATTAAACCGGGCAGTGAACTACTTCAAATAGCTGCGAGTGTTAAACATTAGTTCTGCCTTAAGTGGGTTGATTTTAACAGTCAAATGTGCACTGCAGTCTATCTGAACATTAAAAGCACCTTTCAAACTTAATTTTACAGAAATGTTAACGACCAGAACAAACTATTGAAGGCAAAAAAGAAAAGTAATTATTTCAACAGATGAAAGGAAACAGTAAATTATCACTCTTGTTTTAAAAGGGGGCTCAGTAACTTATCTGCTTGAAGGAAATACCATTAACTGAAGGTACTATGGGTATTTCACTTAACATGTTTACGGTTTGGGATTTCTTTTCACTTCTGGCCTTTAAAAATGAGGTTTGAGGCAAAAGGAGAGCTGTAAATCTTTAATCGAAGCACAACAAGTTCCAGAAATGGTTTATCAAAATCATAGCAACAGAATTGGTTCCTAAATAGCTACGTTACGGGTCATGTACACACACGTACATGCAGTGAGAGAAAGGAAAAGACGCACAGAACAGAACAAAGCCTTCAGCAGCGACAGCCTTTCTGTCCACAGAGGCCTCTGAAGACTAAGGAAAGGAGTAAGACAGAACTGGAATGACACAGAAGTATTTCTAATATATCACCAGTGCCTACATACATTAAAAAAAAAAATAAAAAATTCAGGGACAGCTAAACTAATCCTATAATTCCATCAAAAATTATCCGGAGAGAGATTTGTCATAGCTCTAGAAAATGTTACGCTGCTTCCTAGAAAAGACAAAACACACCAATTTTTGCACGTGAGCTATTACTCTGCAATTCTGAAAACTTTTCAAACCAGTCACTGGCTTGCAAGCAAGATTTTCTTACCCCGCGTGTTGTAATGGGGAAGCAGATTGTAGACGTTTCCAAAAGGACTTTCAGACAGACATTTTTTCAAAATGTTTACGGCAAAATCTAGGTAATTGTTATTTATTTTTATCACTCATTTGTAGTCTTCCAATGATGAAATGGTAATTATTCTTGTGACTTATACATCCGCTTGGAAAAGATGGTCAAATATAAGGTTTATTCTGCAGAGCTGCTTTGCTGATGAAAGGGGCTTGAATCCCGGCTTTTAATCAATAGTTTTTCACAAGGAGTATTTCCGTAGGTAGCTCTATTACTGTACTGCATACACAGCTGTTTCCCAGCGTTTATCCAGGTTTCTATAGATACTTCATGCTAGACAGCCACACACTCGTGTAAGACATACATGACCCAAGAGGAAAGGAAAGAACTGCATTCAGAATTTAGCAATCCTGAAGCGAAGTGAGATTCAGAAGGTCGGGAAAACTGAAGATGGAGTCTCAGAAAACACTGGCTTTGACAGTAAAGCCAATTTAAGCAGTTCCCACGCCCTGTAGCACAGCTCATCAGCCCCTTCAGTGAAAATCTTTTGGATGCCTATTTTTAAACTGCATCATATAAATAGAGTCTTTTCACTAACACCTCTGGATGATATAGGATTATTATTTTGGGGAGACATCACCCTGCTTAAGGTATTTTGATGCAAAAATAGATACAATCTGGTTCATTCTTACACATTACTTAAATCAACCAGTAATCTGTCTGATGAGGAAGGGCTGAGTGCCCTGGGGCTGTTTAGCCTGGGGAAGAGAAGCCTGAGAGGGGATCCTATGAATGTTTACTAATATCTGAAGGGTGGGTGTCAAGTAGAAGGGGCCAGGCTCTTTTCAGTGACCTATGATGGGAGGAGAGGTAATGGTAGCAAGGGGAACACAGGAAGTTCCACCTCAACAGGAGGAAAAACTTCACCGTGAGAGTGACAGAGCCTGGAACAGGCTGCCCAGAGAGCTTGTGGGGTCTCCTTCTCTGGAGACTTTCAAGACCCACCTGGCTCTGTTCCTGTGTGGCCTGCTCTGGGTGTTCCTGTGTTGGCAGGGGGGTTGGACTCGATGATCTCCAGAGGTCCCTTCCAACCCTACCATTCTATGAATATCATTTCACATAGAAACAGGCGTGGGAGTTAAGGTCCTTTCATCTTTTTTCCAAGATGAACACAATATATTATCTTGTCCAACTGGAAGAAGAAATTGAGGAAAGCACACACAGAGTGCGGCCTTTGATGGACAGAGCATAGGTAGGTGACATCTCGAAGCTTCACCCTGGTGACAGCTGGACACAAGGGCCAGAAGCAAGCATGCTGACATGACCAGCATAGAGACTTCCCAAGGCCTAAAGGCAATTTTGATGGGAAGCCACTACAACAAGGCTATGTCAGGAGAGCAGAAGATCATTTGGGAGATGGCCAGAATCACAGAATGGTGGAGAGGCTGGAAGGGAGCTCTGGAGGTCACCTCGTCTCAATGCCCTGCTCAAGCAGCGCCACACCAGCCGACTGCCCAGGTCTCTGAAACGGTGTCTGAAACACCTGACTAAGGGGCAGAGAAGGTAAGGTGGACTCCAAACTTGGGCCATTTAAAACCAGTTAGAAAGAAATAAGGTATGACCCAAAGAGAGCTGGCAGATAAGCTGATTACTGTCATGAAAGAAAAAGTCCAGTCCACAAATTAACTCTCCCTTTTAGCAGCCTCTGTTCATTGGGGGTATTAAGGGGACAATTCAAAGAATAAGCAACCACTCCTCGAGGTGGGATTATATGGTGGAAACCTTTTAACCCTTGTATCAGACACGCTCAGAAACTGCAGCCACACCCTCCAAATCAAGCAGCATCCTGCCACCTCCATCACCCGCACGGCGGATCAATCATTATTTGGTACTGAGTTGTGATAAATACCACGACCTTCCTGCCTTCCAACAATAACTCCTGCTTCTTCGAATACACGATGACAGTACCGTTGCTATAAACACATCTGCATCTCATCGGAGGGTAAGAAGGGTTTGGGAGCCAGCAGTCTAAAATGGTCAGGTTCAGCTGCACGCAGCAAGGTCTACGCTTATTTAAAAATAAATGTGAAATTCAGTCTTCCACAAAAGCAGCAGCGTCATGAGAAAACTCGGGCTTTAAGTTTTGTAAACGCTGCGTTTTCAATATTAGAGTGTCAGTCTTCATTCACTCTCTGACAAGGTTGTCAATCAAACAGCAATCTAGTTTTGTAAGACTTTAACCAAAGATCAAAGCAATGATACTGCTGAGTTCACATTACCTTCCCAGAGATAACTACTTGAACACTTTCACAGCGCCGCAGCGATATTAACTTTGCACCATTCCTTCCAAGCAAATAAAACAGCACAGAGTTTGACAAGCCCTTCTGGCTTCTGCTCTCAGCCCTGATCTAAACCGAATCGCAGTCCCCGGCCCCCCTACCCCTGCGTAACCGCCACCTGGATATTGAAGTTGAGGATTGCAGGACTTGCGTTCAGTTAAACTTATGGCAATTAAAAAGAAAATGCAATGTGCTTTCTGTCTCCTTCGGGAAACACGCTGAATGTCTTTTACTCAATAACAATAGTTGGGCAATAAAAAGATGAGCGAGCAAAATGTAGTGTATCATCGTTTTGCTTTTGACTTCAGCCCAATGGCAAATGAAAGGCATCCAAAATCAATTTCAAGAAGCTAATAAATTCAGTATGTGAAAGCAGTGAAAATATAACTTTTGCAGCCTCATCATCAAGCTGATTTGTAAGCAAAGCTGGGCCCAATTCCTGCACACACTGTCACCCATATTTTCAGTTTCATGTAGGTAATACACTATTTCTACAGAGTTTATATTCTGAGGCTAAACATAGAGATAGATATATCTTCTTTCCACAAACATATGTCCTGGTAATATCGTAATAAAAATCTGAATGTACCGTGCCCAGGAAATGGTGTCGATCACTATCAGTTCCTCCAGTAACAGCCAAAGAGAGGTGAAGGCCAATGCTGCTCGCAAGGGCGCGCTGGGAGCGAGCGGTGGCTCTTCCGCGGCTCCACGTTGCTTGCAGAGCAGACCTCTTCGCGGGGAGGGGGCCGCTGGGGGTTTTTATTGGCTTGTGAACTGCCCGAGAAGCTTGCCAGAGCATGCCCATCGAAAGGCAAGCTTCCAAAGGGAAGTGAATCGACCGTAATTACAACATAATTTAAAGTGCTCCTTGAGCAATGCCCAGCACCTTCGACGGGCAGCTTCCGATCTTACTAGGAAACAACACAGGCGGCTTCCACTTACTCCACGTTTACATGAGAGGAAAATACGATTCACAGTTTCTACCAGAAGAAACCTTGATTCAGGGTCAAGCCCATCCGATGACTCAGCGTCAATGGCTCTCAAAAGCTAAGTGGTCTGTACCAGGGGGCTCTGTACAAGACGTGCTTTTGCAACGTAATTACAAATAAACTACTTCAGAAAGGGAGGGAAGGCTCAGAGGTACCTCACGTGGCTTGTAAGGCCAGGACTAACCGCTGCGAGAGCTGTGATGGTGCACCACCTTTGGTTACACACCAGACTTGCACATGCAGCGCAAAAAAAATCAACACCAAATACCGAGCCAAGGCGTGTAAACGACCGGTTGTACAGCAGGCCTGGGAACTGAGGGTCTGCACTGGAAAAAAATCCAAATTTCTGAGAGCAGCAGTTTGTATTTCTGACACAGCCAATTTAAGTGCTGCCTTGCGGATTTTTTGTTGAGCTGAACCAACTGCAGAGATATTACAGAAGGTCAATTACATTTGTCTAACTTACTTAGAAGTTGCTAACAGAGTCACAATTTTCTTGGGGTGTGGTCCTTATTTAAAAAGAATAAATAAAAAATAAAGTAAAAACAAACAAACCAACACCAAAACTAAACAGGTTTCTGACCTTGGAGATTTCCATGTCAATATATGGATTTATTTGTTTTCCTGTAGGGAAAAAATAAAAAGGCATAGAGAAAAAAACCCAAGCAGGCAGGTGGGCAAGCTGGGTGCTGGAGAGAGCTCGAACTGGCAGGGTGAAATGTGGATAGAGAATGATGGTGTAAGTGGACTGTGGATACGTGTGAGCTTTAGAGAACAGCAGATGGAAAAAACTGTGGAGCAAAATGATATTTAAAGGAGAGAAGTTAGAAGTAGTTGAGAACAGTAAAGGGATCCCACCCAGAGTGTACAATATGGCTTCTGACGCTTAGTTCGTACTGTGAATGTATCCAGGTTTTTCCCTCCCAAGGCAGAAGCAATGGGAAATGCTGTTTGCTCCTACTCTATTTCTTCACCCGAGCATCATCCTCCTCAGATGGTGGCAGCTTTTGGTAGCCTGGACTGGTATTATGGGACCTGGGACAACTATTTCCTCCCATGGTTGCTCGTTTTTCATCTTAGAAAGACCAGATCTTGTTTCCTCTGTCTTTACTCCAGGATTTTACTGACCAGATGAAAATGGGTGACTACAAAAACCAATTCAAACACTATAAAACCTTCTTTCTTTCATATTTTTAGGGATCTATTTTATCTGTTCACTTGTAACGTTTATAAGCAAGAGGAAATAACAAGTTTCAGTCGCAAACACTGTTTCTCCAGCTGAAGACAGTCCGTGCTACGCCTGCTCTCCACACTTCCAGCTTTCTAAAACACCTCCAGCAAAAACAAAGCCTAAGAGATTATGTTACTGATATTTCTGTAGTAAGCACAAGAGTATCTTTCAAATCTCCTTTGCTGTAAAGCAGGTTCCAAAGCGCGCGTGTGTATCTACAAGTCACCTTTAAAATAACAACTCTTCAGCGCGTAACGGAGTCACCTGGACTTTCTAACAGGGCTTTTGTGCTCGTGTCTTCTCGCCTTCCCATGCCATTGACTGCACTGCTTTACGCTACCGCGTAGGATCCTCCGGGCGCGTCTGCGATCGTGAGCTGGCTGGTGCTCCAGATTTCACCAGAATGCAAATGTAAGCAAAACTCATACGAGCACATATGTTTTTATGTGAAACAGAAGTCAAGCTGTGAACGCAATGCATCACCCTGCGACGAGAAGCTATGGGAGAAGCGAGCCCTGTCCACCTCAGCTGACCCACTCGTCACGTCTCCGCAAGCTTGCATGCCGGCGCAGGGGGGTCCTGGATGAGCTGGGGTCATCTCTGCTTTGTGGGGACTCCTACACACCACACTGGCAAAGCACAGGCATTCTCTATATCCCAGAGCACAGTGACGTACAGCTAAGATCTGCTGCCTACTAAACACACAGTGAACTACCAGTACTGTTGCAAAAGCCCCTCTTGGATGTTGCTGAGGTTGACCAGCACTACATTAAAAGTACCTGTTCAGAAAATGGACTTAAGAGTGGTCCTGAGCACCCTTAATGCTATAGGGTGCTAGACCTCCTCCCAGACTTCACTGAGCATACAGGGATTTTACATATTGTAAGCTTGAGTTACCTACACAATCAGTCCTCCTTGCCCGTTGGATTTAAACTTTCATTTTGAAAATTAATTTTAAGCTGAACTTTAGTGCATTTCCTTTGACCTCTGGTAATTCCACCCAAAAAGAGTTTCTCCTAAATTCTGACAGTTTCTTCAAGATGGCACTTGTATGAAGTCATTTAAAAACTAGAATACACTTAAATATCAAAATGCTGGATCCATAACCAAGTCTTCATTTAGTTAAAAAGTTTTGATATTATCTGTATTATTTTTTTCTTCAAAGGAGAATCGTAATTGGAAAAGTTCTGCAAATTTGCACTAATGAAGCAGAAAAACCTACTGTGAATTTTTTTAATTACCATGTAAGAAAATAAACACAAGATGTTAAAAATCGAAGTATACCTAGCACCTTTGTTTTATGATTTTTATGGCAGTTCACATAAAATTACTTACAGGTTATGCCTAAGTCGTTATAACAACTTGAGCTGGGAATTGTAATTTTGCCACAAATATGAACTTTTATCAATGAATTTATATTCCACAAACACCAAAGAACAGAAGCCACTTAAATATGCAGCAAAATTACATACTGAGAACATCAAATAGAGAATAGGGAGCATAAAGAGTCGATAAAACGAGACAGTGGTACCAAACACCCCCCCCAAAAAAAAAGAGAATTCACACCATACGTTACTGCCAGCACTATACCAAGGTAAGATGGAAGATGTACAGGCTCAGAAGCAGTATTTGTACCAAAGTTGCATAGGCCAATGGCACAGGAGAAGCCAACTCCAGTGCCAGCCCTGAAGCGCAGCGTTTGGAGGAAAGGGCAGCATTACACTGTTTTTTTCACAGCCTCCTCCACACTGCAGCAGATGAACGTTGGTCCAGCCCAAGCAGTACCCAGGGTTGCCTTAAACAACTAACGACCCTCAAACAGGACCTCTCTTTTGGTCCAACTCACTGCACACACACCTTTTAAACTCTAGTATGTCTTCAGTGTCACAGCTGCCAAGATAAGAATGGGTGAGAGCTGTCTATAGGTGACTGCAGCACTGGGGAAACCCCCGCCTCTCCACACTGCCTTCTGTCCCGGGGAGCGCGACACCGTCCCAGACGGTACCCACAAACATTTCAACTGCAGAGCAAAACACAGATCGTACTCCAAAACTAACGAAACACCCATCCAACAAAACTGAGGTACGTTCAGTGGAATTCAAACCCTTCAACTGCACTGAGAACCACGCGAGGTCTTGCTGTGGGCCACCTCTCTTGAATCTCAAGAGGACCAGGGAAGAATGC
This sequence comes from Ceryle rudis, assembly GCA_033439905.1. NCBI lineage: Eukaryota > Metazoa > Chordata > Aves > Coraciiformes > Cerylidae > Ceryle > Ceryle rudis. Next base: position 40,897 of record JAAGNO010019882.1, read on the forward strand.
TGGGACCCACAGCCGTGTGACCCACGGGACACAGAGATCAGGGCGTCTCTCAACCCAAAACTGGTGAGGTCTCATACTAACTGTGAGCCCACATCAAGACCTTTCCAGTTTTTCACCTTTATTGATTGGCATTTGAAAGGAAACCCCGAGTCTTTTTTTTTTGTTTATATCCTTCTTCCTCACACCCAGCATCTTTTGGAGCTGTCCTCACAAAATCTCTCTAAATCCAGGGGAAAAAAGGATGCCATTAAAAACCGCCCTAGTACAGTATGCGTTAGCACCATCATATGAAGTAATTGCTCCTTGGGAGATTCTAGACAGTCAATTAACCCCCAATTCACGACTCAAGTGGCAGAGCAGACACTCAATGAATAAAGGGTAGAGGTTCAATTCTCAATTAGGATGAAATTTTTTCCTTAATAGTTTAATCTTGTGGTCAATTAAATCTCCTATCGTTGTATTAATTATTCTATGAATTCCAGGGAACTTCTAATTTAAAGGTTAGTTACGGTGTACCGCAACTGGGTGAGTCCTGGACTTACATTTTTCAGTGCTGTTCTACCTTAAGGGGAAAAATACTCTCTTTGGGAAAAAAACACAAAGGCAAGGAAATGTCCCCTAGTCTGGGATACTTTACACGTCTCCTGTATTTTTATGCCCGAGATAAGACTGCAGTTATGTCACAGATCATTAGAACTAAGTTTACTGCTGCACCACATTTTCATACTACTAGTTATATCAAAAAGGATTTCTAAGCAGGCTTTTAGGGATTAATTGCATCTCCAATTGCTGAGGGTTTTTTCCTGTATTGCTGGGCACAGCAGCTTGGAATAGTAGCTTACTTTTCCATCTGTTAGACATAGAGAGACTTTCAGTTTGTGAAGTACTTTCTCGGTACTCTTTTTGGTAGAATAAAGTCCTGGATTTCCTCAGGGAAGCAAAGGACATATGCTGATGCTCTATGGTTTCTGAGCTGCTGCAGAGATGAATTCCTCTGGCCAGCTTTCTGTTGAGTAGGTGCTGGAATCATATAAAACAGCAACTTGTGAAAAACCAAAAACAAACAAACAAAAAACCCAAAAAACCAAACCACAAGTAAAATGGTTGAGTTCCCCGGCCAAATCAGTGATCTTTTTTCAACTAATTATTTTTCTTGCTCAAAATGAAGACAGTTTGTCTTTGAAAAGACTGTCTATCATTAAAAAAGAAAAGTATTGAAAGTTTTTGAAACAACTATAACAGATGTCATAGTAGTTGAAAGTACAATTAGAAAGCACAACGCCGCAGAAATAAAACTTCAAACACGAGCGGAAAGAGTTCTTTGTGCACATCAATAATTTAGAAAGATTTAAGAACTGTTTTATAGATGCAAGTGGAGCTCTTTCTGTCTATATATAAATTGAATGTGGTCTTTATAGGCAAACAAAAAGGGGATGCAATCCTTTTAAATTATTTTTAGGATAATTGTTTCCACAACAAACATCATTATTTATCAGTTTTGAAAAGAAGCCAACTGCTAACACTTGAAATGCACAAATCTTGGCACACAACAGAGAAAATGGTAATCTCCCCCCTTTTCAAAACCAGGTTTGCCTTTATTTTACACATTTGTCAAGTTCTTATCTCAAAGCCCATGCAGCGTTACCTATTTCTATCAGAAATCATTTTATTTCTAATCACCTTCCTGTGGCTAATTTGGAAACTCGGGAAAGGAAACATTTATCGCTACCAGATGCTGTTACCTTCCTGCTCACTCATATATTACTATAAATTGATTCAACGGCCCGGAAAACAAGGTTTAATATGTATTATTTTGCCTTCTGGATTTCTTCAGTTATAATCTTTCTTTTTAGACAAACAAGTCTCATTTTAGTGATGCAAACATTCTAACTCTATGCTACAGCTGCTTCTCGGGCAGGGTGTCCAGGTAGTACACAGCGCAGTGCCGTGTAGTAACACCTGAGATGTATGGATTCCTTGAGGGCATGTGTCGCACTGCAGGCACAACCAAGGCTGAGACATCAACTGGTCACATCGCCTTCGCTTGTTCTGCCGACTGCAGAATTGAGAAGGCAGGTACGAGTCAAATCTTTCAACAAGACACTTGGATTTTTTTCTTCCTTTATTAGATTTTTAAGGGAGAGCTGAAATAACCCATGGAAGAGGCTGAAGAGGCTGCTCTGAACCTGATGCTCTCTGTGTTTCTGTATTTCTCTCTATCTTTATTTCCATATGTAAACTTTAAGTACATTATCTGTTCTGTATCTGAAACTGACTGCATTGGTTTTGTCTGTTCCCTTTTGTGCTGGGATAAACCCCTCTGTTCGCTAAACTGGGATTTTGATGGATAGGTGGTTTCGTGTACAGAGATGAGATTTTCCTTTCCAGATGAGGTGATGTGGAAATAAATGAGGGTCCTTAAGGCTGTAAACTTTCTGAGAAGAAATGGGTACAGATATTTCTGCAAAGTCATAGAAGAGAAACCAGTTCCTCAACAGCTTCCACTTACATGTTTGAACTTCAGAACAATTTCACTGATGTCCCAACCCAGCCACTTTGCTGCCTCCTACAGCATGAGGGACCACACGCTGCCTGTCAGAGCGGAACGTGGTTGTGAAAAAAACAGGAAAAGTGCAAATTTCGAACTTTGAGCCTTCAACCGTCTACCGTCAACATTTATTAACCCACAGATCTTTGGAGGCTGGCCCTCTGTCCACTTAGCTACAACTGTTACAGAATGATAATCATACTTCTCAGATAGTTGGGACTATTTAGCTTCAGCATTTTATGTGCTTGAAGATAAATATGCGTGGCTGGTTGTGTAAAATTAAAACTCCAGTCTGATTTATGATATCTTTAATATATGCTATATAGGCAGTGATGTTTACAAAACACTGGTCCTACAACAGGGTGCTGAGAAATTATCTTGGATAGTAGAGAGAATTCTTACTGCAAATAAGACTATCACCTAGAAGTGCCTGACTTATTTTCTGCTGAGACTCCAACGTGTGTGCACAGAGAGAGATTAGCAAAGAATGTTCTTGAAACAGTAAAACTACCTCTCAGGGATTCACGGAATAGTTTTTGAATATTGGTGAGTTGGGGGATTTTTTTTATGTATCAGAAACTTCACACAAAGAAACAAAAGAATGATGACATGATGGAATGAATTATTGTTACCGTTACTATTTTAATTTTACAAAAAGATTATGTTTTCCTCAAAATACACCAGCTAAAAGAAAATTCAGGATATATAAATACACTCTCTTCAGAGAGTAATTTCAAGCTCTCCTTTCCATCTAAATCCCTTCTGCCTGTAATGCCGTAGGCTATATGACAATAATGTCAGAAGTCAAGCAGCAACTCTGGCGACTCCTCCTTTAATATGTGAATTTCTCCACACTTCTGCCTGGAGGGCATCTTCATTACAATCACTTCCTACATCTGAAAACTAACAAAAAACCAAGACAACAATAACAAACACAGGCCAATCTCCTAATTGACAGTGCCTAAAATGTCTCCAAAGGTTACAGATGTATAAATAACATGTTATTTTCTGAGCAATTCGTATTTTCTGACCTCTGTACACACACATATTCCATTTTCTGCTCCAGCTCAGCCATCCACCAGAGATGCTCCATCCTCCGACATATTCTACATCAAAAAGGCATCTTGTACCACACCAGAAGAGGCACTCCACTGAACTGTCATTAAAAATTTTAGCTCTATATCCCCTCTGACAACACTCACCCGAATAAGCCATGGGATATGTCAGCAAATTCACACAAGCTAAGTCTAGCTATCAAAATATTGCACAGCGGTGCAGGTGACGGGTAAAACAGACAGATTCAAAACTATACGATGTTTTATAGATTAGAACATCTCAAAATACACCTGGAAGCAGAATTTTATTTATTAAACTACTTGTTATAGCCTGTCATATTCTGTCAACTAGAAGAAAAATCTGCTTTGGAAACTACTGTCACACTGACTACAAAATAAAAGAAGAAAATAAATCAGTTGGTATTGCCAGAGCAACATGCGACAGCCGAGCACGACCAAAGAAGTGTGCCCAGGGAACTCGGCACGGGAATAATCAACATCTTCCTAGCTTTGTATTTATTTGCCTCGAATTTCATACTTCTAACGGCTAAAATACTTGAAGTGGGAGCCTGTGTATGTGCAATACAACCTTTTGGAAAAATTATATATTATTAACAGTTCTCATGATATGATCAAGCATTACAAATACACCACAAATGAACATTTCAGAAGGGCTTAGGAGTCCAACTTCGACCTTCCAAAGAGGCTCAGTTACTTAGGGGCTGATTTTTCACAGGGTTTTATGCAAACAGCCCTCAAGGAAATAGGAGTCATGCCTCAAAAACTCTCAGAAGTCTGACCCTCCAAGGTAAAGCTATGAAGGCACTTGGTGTCCTAATGCTGGGTACAGATGTATTGGTGAGGCATTGATAAGGTATCTAAAAAAAAAAAAACCCAAACCAACAGCCAATCTCACAGCGGCCTTTAGCCCTCTGAGTTTATGCCCAAGGTCCCTCTGGCCACATGTATTCTGGCTGTGAAGCCTGACTTGGGAGGATCCGAGACAGACTGTTAGCCCAGGGGTGACAGAACTCCCTGGCTGATGGTCTCATAAACCCCAGATGGAGTGCCACTTGAGACACAAAACTCCTGTTTGCAAACCATCAGACTCTTGGTTTGGGATTATTTAGTAAAGGAGTTTGGGGAGGGAAGAAAAGATACAAAGCAGCTCAACAGTATAGCTGATAATGCAGCAGGACAAGGGACCTAGTTGTGGAGCCCGCTCTTATGAATATTTAATCACTCAGATGAAGTGGAACAGCTTTAACTGGAGATACCATGATAGATGCGTTGTGGAGACTCAGCAGCCTGTAAGAGGCTTCACGTAGGAGTGGAGATTCAATCTCCTGCTCCAAATTGAGGCATTTTGAGAAGGAAGTTTGCTGTCCGCAGAGTACCCCAATGACAGGGGCATCTCAACTACAGCAAGGCACGGGTGTCTTTCCATCCAACTTTTCATCAGTCCTAAGTACCCGCTACAAGAAGAATATTCATGGCTGGAAATCTTCAGCAAATGTAACCACTCGCCTCCCATCTGGTAGTGGGCACCAGTCTCTCCGAGTGACCCAGGCAGCCCCTCTGCGGGCACTTCCCAGCACTGGCCAGCTTGCTGAGACAGGGACTGATAAAACGTTACCATAAGAACAATTATAGCCTCCTTGTTATGCTCATTGTTATTTCACTGGGTTGTGTAACGATAATCTCTCAATCAGTCATTTAATGTTTGTTTATCCTTTTGTCAAATAAATTGCTCCCACGATTAAGTAAGTTGAGGGGAAAAGCAGGTAGTCATTTTGGAAACATGACAACTCCTTGGTATTTCACACGCTTTTTCTGCCACTAAATTAATTTATGGAGAATATATCATGAATATGAAAAAAACCTGTACACGAACACTCGGGAGAGGCACATAAAGGTATGGTGTTACGGTTTTGTCCTCAGCTTTCCTGTCACCAGAAAGCTCAGGGCAGCAAGTCCTCCTAAGGAAAAGCGATCTCTTAATTGCCACCTTCACGTGACTTTTCCACAGAACTCCGACACACTCCACAGAGCGATCTTAAGATATTCAAAAGATCAAATAAGAAAAAAAAAAAAGTCCTGAATACATAAAATTGCTACACAAAATCCCACCATCCCCCCATGCTAGGTATGCTCCAAGGGTTCCCCATAACTCGTGCTTTCCTATGGCTGCTGGCCCAGAAGCACAGACATGCAGAGCATACCCCTGCAAGCACCTCCAGCTTGAGTTGTCCTCTTCTCCTGAAATTAGGTGATAAAAAGATAAGTCCACTGATGCTATAAAGGCTGGATTTGCTCTGACAGCAGGAGCACACATGGCTGTCACTATCAAGAGCATTTCTGGTCCTCTCTGTTCTTGACTGAAACAAAAGTCCCAGAGCCAGGGCCATGGCTGCGACTCTGTCACTCAGTACTTGCCTGATATGTGACATCCACCTATGAACAACATGACAAACTCTACTAGCTCACTATTAATAACCCTTAGAAATCTGTATTTTATCAAGTGCAGCTTCCGTGATTTTCTAGGTGGTTTTCCTCAGACACAAATAATGCAAAACTTTCAAAACCACCAATCAATAGTCTTTGTTATTAATTTAGAAGTTTATCCATCGACTTCAGCTTAAAGTACATGAAATAGGCCCAAACCATCTTTCCTTACAACAGACACCCGTACTGAAAGCAGAAATCGCTGCCTTCTACGCAGCTTCTTAGTGAGGAAGTATTTGACTGTAGTCTTTGTTGTCCTTGCTAGAAACAGTATGTTCTTCTCAGTAACATATACTGGCTGTACAACGGAAAATTTTAAGCAGTGACAGTCTTTGCGTTACTGGACGAGTTCAGCAGAGAAGAACCTATCCCTTCCCTACACGTAAGCGCGGTTACACAGTTGGGCACAAACCCGCAACGTCTGAGGAGCAGGTTTGGTGCTTGTGGCTGGCTCAGAACACAGGCAGGGAGAAGTGGAACCCCTGTCAGCGCCTTGCCCAGAGATCTCAAGGATTTCTGTAACACGAGGAAACCACTCAGCAGCCTTTCAGGATGCATATTTTTCAGATATCGCTGCTTGTAATGAGGACTGAAGGCAAACTTATTAAATAACTCATAGATATTAAGAATGTCACCAACGGCAGTTTCCAGGTTAACGACTTTGCATCGGAGGTTTTACGAATCGGAGAATTCAAAGGGTATGTTTTAATACAAATGCTCACTCTAAGAAAAAGATTCCTGGGCCTAATCTAAAAGCTTTCTTAGGTCACTGGGTGCCAAGCAGCGATTTTTCACCCCTTTTTATGCCTTTCAAAACTGATCTAGCTCAGTAAGATGGACCTGGCTAAAACTGAATTCACAGTATTGGAGGAAAAGGGGAAATGGTAACTCTGAAGAGACAGTCTGGCTTTGGAAAGTAGCTACTTTATTTCTGTCTTATTTCATTCTTATTTGCCCATTTTATTCCACGGACTTACATGAATACCTTACTAGAAATATTAAAAGAAAAATTTCATTACTTCAGCACGTTTATATAGACTTCTAATTTGTAGTGTTAGACAGCAATAGATTAAAGTCAGTGAAATCTAATAAATAAAACATATTAATAAATTAAATATCAATGTAAGGAACTGTCTCGGTCCATCTGCCAAGATAGCTACGAAGCAGGTATTCTACTATCCAGAAACAAAATGCATTCTTTAAAATGATTCTGCAAATAAAGATTTAATATAAACTTAATGTAAAAGATGCGACCTTGGAATACTTCATTCATCTCTCTTGTCTAACTGCCCTTGTATTTATATACGTTTGAGCAAGGGTTAAACACACAATCATAAAGATATCCATCCAGACACTTGAAAAATTAAAGCTTGACCATTACTTCCTATTTACATGTATTATAAATCTAAGTGTTAATATGAGTTTGCCCAGGTTTCACGTGTTTAGGGTTTTGGTTATTCTAGATTGATTGACTGACAAAAGATCTACTCCAAGGCCACCAGTTTAACAGTTGTCAGTTCACTTGCAGGTTAAATTTAACACCACGAAAACCTTGTGGAAAAAGCCTTTACCCAGAATAGAGCACTGCGCTTCTTATCGCTCAGTATTCTCAGAGGACAGAAAACGCAAAAATATCCCTGAATTTTCCAACGAACATTTGCACTGCGCACGTCACTTCAGGATTTTGGAAAAAGAAACCCTTGCAAACTTTAAACCCATGTACTACTGCAACCACTGCTCAAGAAATGACCCCCGGGTCTCGAATATGCACACATACCTACCAAAAGGAGCACGACTTCACTGCCAATTTGAGGAGCTTTTCCTGTATCTCAAGAGGGGATTCAGGAGCACACTTGTGAAGAAAATGGCTTTTTTTTTTTTCTCATTATAGCTTTAACATGCAAGTACTGATACGTCAAAGAAACAGCATGGTGAACATTTGAAGTGTTGGCACCTCTCATGTACTTTGTATACACGCTGCGTGGTACAGCTTCGTACTCTTAGTTCTCTTTCTTATTCCTTGCGCTCTCCATCTGGATGCTTTCAGATTAACTGTTGGAAAAGTCCTCTCTCTGGAGGACACCCCCAGCACCGGGGCCTGTTGCTGTTTCAGGTGTTCTGCACCTGCTCATTCTCCTCCCCTCACATCGTGAGTAACCCAGTCCTTTGGCAATGATTAATTTAAACAGCATAAACCCTCTTTTCCGCTAATGAAATACAATAAATAAATATAGTTATTCTTTCATTACCGTAGTCTCTGGCCATCTGAAAATATTTCACTCGGCTGACAGAAATGATGCAAAATTCCCATTTCCTTGGAGCAATAAAGGAAAAGGTGTTCTCTAATAAACTGAGAAGGGACAGCTGCCAGATGTAGAGTTTTGGAGACTATCATCTACTGGGCACACGAGACACAGCCCTTGAGTCCAGATTTCTGCTCTGAAGATGCAGACAACTGGGCTAAAGGAGGGGGCATCGCTACTGAGCGGCTCTGGGAAATTCAGAGCAAATCACTTTCTCAACAAGCTCAATCTTTATTTCTACTCAAACCCTGCTGGAACACAGGTTAAATCTGAAGATAGAGGTCCTCTATGAAATTTTCCTGTGATACTTTACTCCAGCGCCGCTCCAGCGTCCCGAACACCGCTGTGAGCAGCGGGTCAGAGCACGCCGTGGGGCCCCAGGGCCCACAAGTCCTGCCTGTCTGGAACAATCACCAGCAGTATTGGCTGGGGGAGCAATCCTCCAGAATATCAGGCTTTAGCCCAGCCCCGTGCCCATTGAAGACATCACAAACGCTCCCATTGATTTCACCGTGGCAAGGATTGGGCCAGTGCCTTTTATTACTTCATCCCATATGAGGAGTTTGAAATATTTCTTGTCATGCAGTCAAACAGAATAATTGTACAGGCATTTAAATCCGACTAGAAGGCATGGCCAAATTCTTTTCTGGCTCGTTGAACTTTCCTAAAGCCAGAATTCATATGGAGGTTTCTATAAAGCCTATACAGGGCTGTGTCAAACACAATCCTTTCCCATACAATAGAGATTTTTTCCAGGATATACACTGAACTAGATGAATTTAAAGTTTAGTTTCTGTGAGCAATTGTGCAGGTAAGATGTAACTGCTTAAAACCAGACATTGCAAGTAAACACAGGCAGGAAGAATTTATGTTTAAGTTTCTGTAAACATTTGGGGCTATGTTCTGTGGGGGATTTTCTGCCTGCTTCTCTTCATCAGCAATTTCAAAATTAAGCACAGATTACTCTTGATATGGTTTTCACTCCCACCCTGACATGGATGCACAGGCAAAATGCTCGTGCACCAGAACAGTTAAAGACATTTGATTAAAACATAATCATACATTTTGTATATACATATATGAAAAATAAATCTAAAACAAACAAACCCAACTGCAGACCTATAAAGAGGTTTGACTTTGTTGTGCTCTAATGTTAGGCTTGACCATACTTCTTAAAAAGGCGATGAAAGGATACAGAGGAATTGCAATTTAATGGCATTTCTCCTTCAAAAAGCTTCAAGGTATAATCTGTAACTGGGCTCTAGCCCCTCCGCACTGAGACAGCCACTAAATCTGTAAATTCAGCCCCATCAACATATGCAAACAGCTCAACCTAATGGGAGCAACCTCATGTTAACTATCTTTTAAAGAAAAAAAAAAACCTGTTAAGCCGTATTCTTCTCGGCCCTAATTACCTTGAAATTACTTTGATGAGAACAAAGTGGCACATTTTTGTCTGGTGCTGAGATCACTTAAAATGGGACACGGAAAACAAAAACTGTGGATCCTGAGGGATATCGCAGTATTTGTCTATAACCATTACAATAACTTTTCTTGAGTTTTATACCGAGATTTCACATAAGTAGTACTACTGCTAATTTTAGTGACTTAATTTTCATTTGTTGCTACCTTAATTGTTACAGAGCGCTGAGATTTGTAAAGTTCTATCAAGGTGCATAACACAAAACCACATTCAATGTATGCCTTCAATAATTTCTTTGTTGTTTGAAAACTTCCAACTTACAGCAAAGCTGGCATTTTATGGCCTGCAGAGCTATAAATCATTTTTAAAATCATGATGATATTACTCAAAACAGATGTGAAAACATATGTTTGCCACGGTTGTATAAACCGCTTACTTGTCATACTTAATAAATGTTGATACTTTTATTTTAACTACATTCCTTCTTAATAACTTTGAAAATCTTTTCCATGGTAACTATATTTTGCCTTAGTAAAAGTCATGGCAGGCTTTGAAAAACAAAGCTTGGTCTGTATACAAATTGCATGTCTATTTTTTGCTGAACAACCCAGTACAGATCACACTCTTCAGTGACTGTCCACATCTGACTATAAAAAGACATTCACCATAGGAGGTACACCATAGCCCAAAACAATTAAAGACAAGAGAATAACAACAGAATTAGCAACAAAGACTCTACTATACAGGAGTGAGACAAATTATTGAGGAATAACAACATTGCACGGGGTGACAGAAAGGCCCAGCACACACAGGCTGGGGGGTTTCAGAAGCTGAGTACCGACTCTGTCTTACTGGTGCAGTCCATCCGTTATTGGGTACCTCTATCCTATAAAACAGAGCTTCCTACAGGAACTGTAACAAAAGGTTGTCACGTTGTCAAATGCAAAATCAGTTCGGAATTGTGGGATATATGATGATGGTGTCTTTAAAATGTCAGTATTTGTCTCACTATAATGTTCCTGCTCTGACAGGGGGCTGGACTTGATGATCTCCAGAGGTCCCTTCCAACCCCCACCATTTTATGATTCATTAAAAAGTTTTAGATTTGGAACTGTGGCATTCCTTGAAAAATATCTCTTTACTCAACAAAAAGATGTAACTTCTCATTCTCATTGCTTTCAGAAAAAAGCTTGACCTGAACAGACCAATTCAAAACCCAGAACCTTTAAAATTTAAAACACCTGATGATTCTGACGCACTTTTTTCTGATGCAGATGAATCTCTGAACTCTTGAGTTCATCGAAGAAAAATCCCGCTAAGTGCATGCAGAAGCAACACATGTATAAAGACACATTTCCCAATACATAATCAATTAAAGAAAGATAATACCGTGCAAAAACGTCGACCAGAAAATGAATAAACCTATACAACTTTAATCTTAAAGTGAATTATGGTACACAAAATGTTAGCACCGGATCTTTGTGATCTCGTACATGTTAGCAGGAACGTTCAATAATTACAGGAGCCTGGGAATTGGGTTCACAGGTGGTGGGGTTTAAATAATTTTCACGCTTTTTGGAATTTCTCAATTGTCTTTTCTGATTCTTAAACTGTACCCTCCACCATCCATCTTGAGTGACAGGAGCGCTGCTACCAAGAGCTACATGATTTGCATCTTTGAACCCCATAGGATATTGAATTGTTTTGCTGAAAAATGACTAAACATGTGGCAAGAAACCATGCACAGTTCGACAAAATTCAAATCAACTACGCTTGTGAATGTTTAGGTGAAACACCTATGTAATTACTACAGAAATGTAATTTTTTAATCTAAGGAATGAAGGGATGGTTGATAACTGTTCAGCCTCTGGTGCTGGGCTGTAAATGCCAACAGGAGCCAAGAGGGAAGGATTTAAGCACAATGATCCAGACAGAAAATTACCTCAGAATGACATGAAAAAGCTCTTTTGGGGTTCATGAGGAAAGTGCTTAAATGCCTAGAGAAACCAATGAATTGAAAACAGCGCCTTCTGCTTTCAAGAAGAGAGATTTGAGTACAAAAATACAGAAGATAAGGCTCTTCCTACTCACGACTGGATCAGGAGTAGAGCTGATGATACAAAATCGGGAATCTGCTCAAATAATTTTATATAACTCTAGAACACAGGGCACATGGAACCTCCAAATTCTCTTTTGGGTATACCTGTCTTCTAATTTTCTCAGAAAATACATGAAAATCATCTCAGTCAAAATAAAAATCAGCCTGTGTTTTCAGGCATGATGAAATGCTCTTATTTACAGTGGACATATAAGTACCTTTTTTAGCTTATGTTGCCTTCTCTTTTGGTCACTTCCTTCTCTTTCATCTCCTTTACATCTTTTTCAACCTGAAACCTTAATATCTCCCTCGGTATATGCCTTTACAGTAGTGTTCTAGTATTCACTTACCTTTAGCTTGCTTTATTTCTTTTAACTCCATTCCATCTTCTTTTTTTTCCATAGGCACTCATTTTGCATGGTGCTTTCCGTATGTACTGCCAGAACAAACCTCTCATCTATTAATATATTATATTTTTGTCATATTTGCATGGAAACAAAATGGCTTGTTCTTCCTCGACGAGCAGCCACGGATGCCACGTGGTTTTTGTCACTAAACCACTTCTCCAGGGCTTACCTGCGTACACCAGTGGATTCACTCGCTCCAGTACCCACCCAACAGTCCCTGCAGGGAGAACTGAGAAGAGGTGGCACTTCCTCGCCTGCAAACATCACTTCTTCCCCTGCTGCCTCTCGCTTGTGAGGTCATTTAATTCTACTATTAGACCCCCAAAATGGCTTATTTCCCTCACCTATGTACCAGCATTACAGTACTCTGCACACACGTCCCCTGGAGGCAAAGAAACAATACCACGTGACTAATCAAAATATTTGCTAGGAACTTCATAAATAATTGAATCAAAAGACCGGCAAAATATTAGCCCCACGCTGAATCAACAGAGAGAAGCAAAGATCTGATTGTTTACACTTCCTAAGAAGAACGCCATGTAAATTCACTGGATACATTATTCATTGCAATTAGGCACTTAGCTCTCTTAAATTTATAATGTAACGCCATTGCATATGCAGAATACTAGAAAAAGGAATAAAACTCATAATTAGTGTAACTAAATGCCTCAGACGGAAGACAGTCTGTTATTTTACCTTTCTCCTTTTGTATTTTTTTTAGGCTGGTCCCAGTTTCTTGATCAATGAGTTCTCCTTCCCTGCTGTTGGTCAGCATAGCTAAAAAAACCATAAAGAAAAATAATCAGAGTGCACAGCTAAGTAACACTGTCCACAAAAAAAACCCCAACAATGTCAGAAGAGAGGAAAATATAAAAATTGTATTTCCTTTTTCCAATATTTTGACATTTATTTATAGTGTATAAGTTCTACGTTCTGAATTCTAAGACAGTTTTGTTATCCACAACTGATCATTGTTGTTGTCCCTGGTCAACCACTTCACTGTCCTAATCCAGCACTTAGAGCCAAGTAAAATATGCAGCAAAAGCAAATTTGCTCAAGTTGATTAAAAAAGATACTTAGATAGAATCCAAATTACTGCCGAGATAAATGGAATTTCTTAGGAAATGTTCAAATTAACTAATTAGAAAAGTACTTCATAGAAATCATTTTGGGGCAAAACACATTTCAGGATTTAAGTAATAGTAATTATCTATCAAACAGCAAGCTTAATAAAAAATCCAGATTGACAGATAGTAACCCAACTTGAGAGATGACAGCGAAAAAATAATATGCTGTAGTGTTGAACAAAATTCTTTACTTATGACCTGCAAGATCAGTGAGAGTCTTTGAGTTTATGATTTCAGGATGCCTGTCGTCTTTGTTCTTGTTTGATTAAAGCCTTTGCCTCTGCAATTGACCAATTACAATATTTAAAGTTACTGCAGTAAGGACACTTGTTAAAAACTTATTGCCATATTTTAGGGAAAGTGTGGGGAGTTTTTTGAAATTACAATAGTGTGTATATATTTATATATGTAT
>JAAGNO010019882.1:57489-79197 GCA_033439905.1 Ceryle rudis
CCCCCCCCCCCCCCCGCCCCCGCCCTCCCCGGCGCTGCCGCCCGGCTCTCGGCCCCCGCCGCCTGGGCACCTGGCCTGCTTACGCCCGGTCGCCTGGAGCAGCCGCGCCGCGACCGGCCTTCCCGGGAGCTCGCCCCGGCTCCGGCCCGTCCCGGGAAGGCGGCGGCCCCCGGGGCGCCCCGCAGCCTGTCCCCGCTGCGGCGGGAGGGCCCGTTCCCCGTTCCCGAGGGCCTCCCTCGGCGGCCGCGGCCGGCGGCGCCGCCGCCTCACAGCTCGGCTGCGGCTCCGGGGCTCGGGGAGCGCTGGCAAAACGCGCTCCGCTCCCGAGTGCGGGCTGCGAGGCGGCGGTAACAGCACGTGTGGAGTTCGGGGAGAGCCAACTTCGCTCGGCAGAAGAACGCGACTTAACGAGCGCTAAAGGCCGGTGCTCTTTGAGTCGCCTCCTTGACCGCGCTCATGTCAGGGTTGTCGGTGCCCAGTTAACGTCCAGCGCTGGAGGTTTTTCGTAAACACAGTTTTACGGCCACAACTCGTGGGGAAAGTTATTTTAACTTCTGAAAATCTGGTTGTACTAATCTGCATGAGCATCCAGGTAGGTTGTTGCTAGGAGAGGTCCTTTTGCTTTTTGATTGAGGAATTAAACAGTAATTATCACACATGCAACTAACAGAACCAGGTGTGTGACAGAGCTTTGGGTGCTTAAACGTTGTAAAGAATGAGGAGCACCTTCGAGACTCTGTTTGAGGTATTGCTTAGCACTCTACGTGCATCCATCAGCAAGTACCAGATGATATTTGAAAGCAAATAAATGGTAAAACTGGTTATGCTGTAATAACGCACGTATCTGAGCAGAATGTGGCACTCGAGTGTTAAAACTTTGGCACTTTCAACTCAGAAGTGTAGGGTTGCGTGTCAAGTATCATCAGGTATGACAAATAAAAGATTATACCTCGGTGTATTAGACACACAGAAGATGTTATCTAAATAAAACTGGTCAGACTTGCTTTCCGTGATGCAGTAGAATTTTCTTATCGTAAGTAAAAAGGTCTGTGGGGAATTCATCTCTGAGTACAAACTGCGTAGAACTGACGTAGGTTAAAGTTTTGGGAAGAGTGAAAGGATATACTTTAAAGGATCTTGCTAAAATTTTATTCTCTGATTAAAAAAATACTCATATAAAAGAAAAAACCCAAAACCAACTAGTAATTCATAATAGAAACAAAGCCACGAGCTTTTTAATTTCATAGTTTTGGGTTTGGGATTTTTTTTTTAATGTATTTTCTGTAGCTTTGTCTACAGAGTGTCGCTTCCAAATCCTGCGTTTATTGACCATGCATTTCTACATCAGGGCTGCTGCACTTCAAAACGTTCTAATGATCTAATACTGCTTGATGCAGTCCCTGTACCTTCATACTGGAGAAGTCCTAAATATGTTAGTGAAGCTATAGGTAGGGATTAAAAAAAGTCAGCAGAAGTATTAAGGCTTATTTGGTAATCTTATGGTTTGTAAAAATAATATGCTGGAGTTCAGGTATGAAGCTTAGTGAAGGTCTGAGAAGTTTCTTGGCCCCGTGGACCCGTTCTTTAAGAATATCGCAATCCATCAGCGCTTAAATAAAGTATTACAGCTGAGATGTGAACGTCTGTGGTTCTTGTGCATCTCTCGGTGGTGTTTGGCTGGACAAATAGCCCTCCACCAAGGCTGGTGCTACTTTCAGAGCATTGTGTTGAGTGCTGCTTTTGTGTACGGGTTTTGCCGTTAGCAAGAGCGGCTGGAAAACTGGCCCTAGCTCCAGCAGAGCTCAGACAGGGACTTCTGCTGATGGTAGTGATATTTGTTATCTTTCAATGCTTGACGGCTTGGGCGAATAGAGACGGGGGGAGCTCGGCAGCGCCGTGCTGAGGGAGCCTGGTTCTGGAGTCCCGCTCACGTAGTCAACAGAGCAGAGGATGGTGGACATCTGACTGAAACTCCTCTGTGTTCATAATGTCCGTAGGCAAATATTTGCAGCAGTCCTTCTTTAAATTGAATTTTCCTCAAGCCTGTACATGAATTACTTACTTAACAGTGTCTGTGTGAAACTGTTTTGGTTTTACGCTGATTAAAATGAGGCATCAGGTTTGTTACGTCTGTGTTACATTTGGCTCGCAGCGTTTACGACTTCATTTATACCCAGACCAGTTTCTTCCAGTTGCGTATGAAGTTCCCCAGTTACATTAACAAACACCTTGTACTGTCACAACGCGTTATATGAAGTTCATCTCAGGGATGTGTAGTACTTTCTGCTTGTTGGGAGTTCCACATTCATGTGGTTTGGGGATTGAACAAAGATTTCTTTCCTCTCTGTGAGGAACCTGCTCATTGAGTAAATTCAGGATTACGTTATTAGAAATACGTGTGTTTCCAGTGCTGACTTGAAGTAAAAACCCTCGGCAAGGGAAGGATGCAAGCGTGAAGGTAGGTAACGTATTTTCATGCTTCGAGGCCTAACAACAACATCAAAGTTTTTTGGAAGAACTTTAGGATTGAATTATTTTGCCCTTTTCACGGTGGTGGTCTTTGAAGCGCGAAGAATTATGTTTTGGCCTGTGCGCTGCGCTGTTCCTGCCTGTCCTCGTATCCCTGGGACAGTGTCACTGGTGAGGCAGTTTTGTGATGGTGAGAATTTCTTACGTTTAGGTCAGAAGGGTTGGCATTATGCAGTTTAAACTTCAAATATCGAGGGAACTTCTTTCCTCCTAAACACGGGATTAGGAAGTATTTTCGTGGTAATAAAGATAGGTATGAGGGTGCAGATTGTAATCAACGGTTGTGGATTATTAAAATATGATTGCAGTCTACAAGGAAGCATTTTATTGACCAAGCTGAACGAAAGAATTGGGCAGAAGGCGGTAATTTTGTCATTTTCTACCCATTTAGCAGCAGAAGTCTTGCATTTAAAAGAAGCGTGACTGACCTCAGCGCGCACTACTTGCAACGCACAATGCTTATGAATTGCAAGAGGTGCAGCCTCGTACTCAAGCATTTCTTTTTGCAAGAAGTACTTCAGAAGCCAGTTGCTTAAATCCCTGACGGTGACAAGGAAGACAAAGCTGAAACAGTAAAGGGACTGGAAACTAAAGTGTCCCCCCTAGAAAACAGGGCTGCGCTGGAAGTTGCTGCCTTGCAAAAGGCACGTTTGTGAGTTGAGCTTTGCCATTGCACATCATCTGTTGGCTGTGCCAGTTGAAATAAATACGTATTTGATTTGACCCAGCGTTCTCAGTCCATCCTCTTAAGCGTGTTCTGAGCCTGGTCTGTCAAAGGCCACTGAATTTTGTCAGTGTTAGGAGTTGCATAACTCCTTTGTGAGTAATTACTGGCAGTGACGTGGATGACTCAGCTACCTTGTTTTGTGCATCTGAAAATCTCCACAATTAGGTGGCGTTTTGTTAAGAAAAGAAAGTAATAGTATTGCCTGTAACTGGAATTAAATGCCCTCAGCCATTTCAACAGTGTACAGTTTTGATAAAGACTTAGGAGAGCAAGTTGCCTTTAAAAAATTATTAAAAAAAAACCCCGAAAAGCATTTTAATACTCTTAAAAGGAAAACAATGAGTGTCTTTATGCATTGAGAAGTGCTGCAATATAATAACAATTCTGATCTGGTATACCACTTTGGAAGACAGTTTTGGAAATCTGTTGTGTTCAGAGCGTCTGAGAGGAGCGGGGAGGCTGTTTGAAGTAGCTCACCTTGGATCCTGCGGGATAGCTTGGGAGAGACTTCGCAGTCACTCAACACCAGAAGGATGATAAAACTTGTCAACTCCTAATATACAGAATATTAATATTCACATAGCTGTGCTTCAGTGCATTAAGAACAAAAATTGAAATGTCATTTTCATCAAGTTTAATTCATACCTTTTCCCAGTGTTCTTTAATTTACCATTAAACAGTTTCCAGGGTGGCTGCTTCTTGCCCTGTGATTATGGAGTTAGTTGGCTCCCAAGCAGTGAAAAGGTCTCAAGTGCTTTACTAGTTCAGCGACCCTTGTGGTTGGGTTTGGGTCTTGTCGTAGCTATAACCAGTCTGAGACTCACGTAATCCTCCCCTGATCTCTGATAAGGGGAAGGATCAAAATGTTCTCTTAAAAAAATCAGTAATTACATGTTGCCAAAGGTTTGTTACCTTGTCTGAATGGATGATTTATTTGCCACGGGAAAAGAACTTTAGAACTTTCCCCAGTAACTGATTATGGGTTTAAGTATTTTCGTTATTTATTTTTAAGGTAGATGGTTTTATCTTCCTCTTGTACTCGGTATGTTTAAAGAGAGTGTGAGTGAATTCTCTCGCCCCTTCCTTTTGTGAGAGGAATTGAGCGGTGAGCGGATGAGAAGAGTCAGCGTAGGCCTGCGGAGTCTCATGTGGGTGCCGCCGTTGGCGGAACATCCTTCCTCTGGTCACGTCGTGGTAGGGTGGGACTCGGCTGCAGCTGGTGGAACTTTGTGTCGGGTAACCCTACTAACGCTGCTTCGGCTGCCACTTTGTGGGGTTGGAAGATTCTTCCATCCCAAATATGTGTGAGCTCAGGCAGTAAAGAGCACTCGAGTCCAGCCTGGGCACCTGCACCTAAAACCAGTATCTACCAGTTTAATAAACAAAAAACTGTTGCATAAAGAAAAGTTGTGGATTTAATTTTTTTTTTAAGGAAGAACAGGTGCCTTTAAGCTTCAGTTTTGTTCACAGTGACTTTTAGACATTAAAATAAGTAAATCAGTAACCCCCCTCACCCGTTTGGCTGTGCACAGACCTCCCTCATTTCTCACACCTATCTCAGGAAATAAGATTTAGTAGCCAGTGTGTTGCTAATTAAATTAAGGATGCAAACTCTCTGCAGATTAAATTAGGAATAAGTGAGGAACAAATGTTGTCTTAACAGGACTTTTAAAATTCTTTTTCCAAAGGATTTTTTTAATTATTATTATTTTGTTTTCAAAATAACTGGGGTTTCTAATGTAAGCTTCCATTGGAACGTTTTGAACTAAGTATTTGAAGTCACGCTTTTGGATGTGGGGAAGCAAACTGGTTGGTCTTGTGTTTGTTTGGAAGGTTTGAGAGGTGCAGGTCTGGTGACCGTGGCTGCAGTAACTTAGCAAATTAAGCGCAGTGAAGGAGGAACAGTGAAGGAGGCAGAAGCTTTTGGTGATCCTTATGTAGAATTTTACCTGCTTGAAGCCAGACTGGGTTATATGTGAGTGGTGATGAATAATGCTTTCTATTTCTAATAATATTAGGATTATACAATTCCCTGTCCTGGTTTTTCCTTTTTTTTTTTTTTAAATTCTGTTTGAATGCTTAAGTGAAGACCTCTAAAAAGAGGACAGAATGAACCAGTTTTACGTCTTTTGCTGGCTTTCCTTATAGTCAGGCATTTGTCGAGCTTCTTTCTGCCAAAACCTACAGACCCACTAACTTACAATTCATTTACCATGCTTATGGTAATGGATGTTTAGTTTAAAACATCCTTAATATGGCAGGGAAGATGGTTTAAATCTTTGCTAATACTGAAATTCCACTCTTTGGCTGTAATTACCAGAGGGTAAAAATGTGTGCAATAGTAGCTAAGCCCTTTACCAGCCCACAAAAACCCTTTGGATATTCTCCCAAGGTGGTAGGATACAGTCCCAGCGAGTCATGGGATCCACTGCAGCTATTTAAATCAGGAGGCAGGTTGCGCTGTGTTCCCTCACAGGCGGTTTGGCATCGGAGGATCGGGTCTCTTAGCCTGCACCTCTGGAAAAGTAAGTTCCTGATCTGCCAAGTTGTCTGACCTTCACTTGGTTCTCATCTTTTTATCTCGTCGTTTTGGTTACTTTTATACTAAGGAGCAGCGTGGAGTACTTTCTGTGCTTTTCAAAGTTGGTATTTGAAAAATATTGGTGCTGTTTGCCTAAATGTCTTGAGTTTGTGTTTTAATGAAAGTTAATATTTAAAATGCTGGGTTAGGTGTAGGACTTCAGCAGTACTGGACAGCCAAATGGTTTGAGGATGGGAAAATCTCCTTCACAATCTTGGTACTCACTTCCTTTCACCTGTTCTCCCTAGAGAAATATGTGCTTTCTAATTCTCAATAATAACTTAAACTTGTGCATGCGTAGATACTAAGTAAGGACTTTGAGGTTAAAATAGTTCTCTTTCATATATGTTCGTCCAGAAATATTTGTGATTAAATGACTAAAAAAGGTCTCGCTCAGCTGTGGAAGCAGAATTTTGGATTTAACTTCCATAGAGGTGGGAATTGAGTAGTAATTGTAACCTTTTTTTTTTCCTAATATGGAGAACAGTGGAAGCTTCTAGTTACCAAAGCTTGACCAATATAAGTAACTGTACAGAACAACGATTTGCTTTTTGTCATTGGACTTTGTAACTGAGTAACTAACAAACTACTAGACTTTAGGTTGCCGTCCAACGGGTTTTGCTGCTGCTTGTTGGTTTGTTTAGTTGGGTTTTTTAAGGGACAGTGATCAGGGTTCACAAACAAATAAGGCAAAAGCCTAGTCCTGTATATCGGGCAATAAAAGTAGATTCATGCTCTCGAACGTAAAATACTTTCGACTAAAAATTGGCAGGCTTCCCAGCTTTTGTAGTTAGAGACTGGACAGGAAAGAAAAACCATGAAGAACAATGAAGAGGAAAAGCGTATGGTAGGAAATTGTTAATTAAGATGACATTTGATTACCTGCCATAAAAAAAAATCCAATAACTTACTATATTTGATTTGCCGGAAAGCTGCAAGTATGCCTACATGGTGTGCTTGGGAACTATGCAGATGAATAAAATGCTGATTTATTTTTATTGAGGGGTTTTTTTTCTGGTTCAAAACCCCATTCTAGGAGTGACAGCTTTCAGTATCTGACTGCCCGGGGTTAAGCTGCTGTTCTTGGTGTTACCTACAGTTGTTCTGCCTGATAATATTGGCTCCAGAGCTTAAATTGATGTGTAAAAACAAATTAAAACAAAAGGAAAAAAAAAAACCCTAAACCACCAACCACAAACAAAGAAAAAACGCAACCAAACTAAAATCCCACCCCCAAAAAAACCCAATACCCCAAAATCTCAAAATCAACGTGGAAAATGTTGACCGTATTTAAAGAAAGAAGAGGTTTAAATGGGCACTAAATTCCCTTCAAGTGCATGAGTGAAGAATTCTATCCTGTTTCTGAGCACCTGGAGTGGAAACCCATTTTATTACTAGATCCAAATAAGATTTTTGGCCAACTTTGGTGGGTGTTGATTGATACTTGAATGTGATCATCTGATGCTGTGGAAAGAAATCACGTAGCAGTGAGTTGTCTGGAATGAGGTTGGAGTTCATATCTGGGCTGAACTTTGGTATTATTTCTTGATGTATTCAACTGATTCATACATTAACAAGTATAGTGGGCATCTCATCCCTCCCGGTATCCAAATTTGAAGAACTATTGAAAGAAAAAGGAAATATTTAAACACAAAGCAGTAAGTTATGTAGCAAGTTAGGTAGCAGCATTGGTTTCTGTGGCATGTGTGAGGTTTCTGAATCCAGGGTGATAGGTTAGTGATTTGGGGGGGGGAAGGCCTTGAGATGAAGGTGGCAATCTATGATAGATGTGATTGATGAACATATGTTGAATATGCCAGTACTTGGTTGAAGGGGTGGTTTATACTTAATGTGAAGAGTATGGGTGTAAGTTGTGGTTAAAATAAATAGCAAATTAGAGTGACAGTAACCAGACTCTTATGTTACACGCCTTGATATCTCTCTTCTTTTTTTCAGTGAGTACATATTCCAAAAATAATTGCCAGTGAATTGGTACAGAAATTACAGATTTCATTTTCTCCAAATCATAAATTTAGGACTTAGCTCTTAAAAGCTCTACTTGAAATCAAGAGGCCCAGAAGCAGCAGTGGAAGTGGTTGAGGGTTTGCTCAGATGACGCAGGCTTGGTGGTATAAAAACCTGTCCCTTCAGCCCTACCCGTTTGGCAAGTCTTCTGGTTTGTTTTTGAGCAGGGGCATGGTCTATTTTAGATAAATTCAAGTACAAGGAAAAAAAAGTCATTACCCAGCCTGAGAACTTAATTGGTTCAACTTCTGTTTAGAGGGAAAAAGTAGTGTGAGTTTCCTGATGTTGTTTCTACTTAGTATTTTATTGTGTGAGATCTATGCCATGTGACAGTAGAGATGCTGAACAATTAACATAAAAATAATTAGCAATTAGAACTGGCAAAATCCATAATTGGCTTTGCCCATTTTGTCAGGTATTTCCAGTTTTTAATCAGTGCTTTGTAGGTTGAAACGGAGCATGTCCTGTGTATTTCTGTGTTTGTTCTTAAAGTTTCAGTTGTTGAGCAACGCTCAATTGTTTGGTACTTAGGGAGAGCTTAAACTAAATCACTTTAAAACTTTTTTGTTGGTTATTTTTTTTTTATTGGGACTGGGGACTTGGTTTAGTTTTTTTTCCTGTCATTTGCAGGGTGGAGGTTAAGCAACTACTAGCAAGTATTTTGCTCATTTAAGATTGTGTTATTTATTTCCTTCTGTCCAGGTGCATATCATCCTTTTCTCCCCATTAAAAGTGTTATTTTTTGAAGTTGATCGATAAATATCTTAATGTACAAATTTCTAAAGTACGTCATTAAAGTTTGAGTGTTCTATTGCTGGCTATTTAAGTAACTTTAGACGAGAGCAAATTTTTAGAGGAATCTCATTTTTTTTTTTTAAAGGAAATGGGTGATTAATTTTGTGCACACAAATTCTGTGATATGTATTCTCCGTTCTACCTGCTCTTGCACTTCTCCCTTTTTGCCCCCAAAAGGCTTGAAATCACTTGTGAATCTTTTGTCCTTAAACTGCAGATGAATTTTCAGCAGCAGATTTTTAGGTTTCCGAAAAGCATCTGCAACATAAATTTTGTGCATAGTGAAGAGTTTTACATTAGTTTCATCTTGTATGGATGGTATCTGTAGCTTTTAAAGAAGGAATTTAAAATTAATTCCAATTAAATAACGCGATGGAATGGCATTTACAAAGGGATATGCTAAATGGTACATAAGGGAGATGCTAAATATAACTACTAAGTAGTAGTGTTTGTTTGAAACTGCAGCTTTAAATTAGAGCAGCAAGAACACGAGTTTTCATTTGTGTGCTCTGAAATGTAAATTGGTCAAGTGATGAACTCTGACGATTTGAAATTGTTAGCTCTTAATGTTGTTTTTGGTTTTTGTTTTCTTCTGCATTCCCCTTTCTTCTCTCCAGCTAAATGGCCTTAAAATGGCAGATGAGCCTATGGAAGAAGGTGAACCATATTCCTACCATGTAAGTATATTTGATAGCTGTTCAGTTTAGACACGCATTAGCATGACTTCCTTTTGAACCAAAATTTATGCATTCCCTGCTCTTTAATAACATTCCCCCCCAACCTCTCATTTTATTTGACCAGATCTGAAGAGGCTCCAAGTTAATCAAAGATGATTTTGAAAATCAGTACCTGGGCAGGGGCCGTAAACACCTTGTTTGGGAAAGTTGTGCCACGTGAGGCAGTGCTTTATGGAAAACAGATTCTGTGTGCTGGAGAGAGCGTTTATAGATCCCTCAGCATCAGCGAATGCTCAGGCCAACCTTGAACCTTTTATATGCACAGTGCTTCGTGTTCCTCTTGTTACACTGTCATCTGTTCTTCCTTTGTGGTTTTTAATGTAGTTGCTGCGTGTTCATCTAGAAGGTACCTAATTCCTGCTACGTTAGAACAGAATTAATTTTTTACATTGGTCTGTTAATTTGACTTTTATGTAGAAATATCTCAGATAAAGTCTCCGTCGCTAGAGACTTTCAAGCCCCACCTGGCTCTGTTTCTCTGTGGCCTGCCCTGGGTGTTCCTGCATTGGCAGGGGGGTTGGATTTGATGATCTCCAGAAGTCCCTTCCAGCCCCTACCATTCTATGATAAACCCTGTTGAGCATCATTTTTGTCCAGTGCCTCGGTGACGTACGTGTTCAGGAGATGCTGGAGACCAGTGTTCTGTACGCTGGCTGAACCTTGGACTACAGGCCCATTCCGTGTGTGGTGAAACACCTGACTTGACCTGGAAAAACGGGTCATCATTTTTTCAACACACCCATCTATATATTTTGGAACAGGTTCATGGGAGAAGGTATCAAGTAGATCTTCCTGCCAGCTGCAACCATTGCTTTGTGTTGCAATAACAACTTTTTGAGTAAGTGATTTAGAGAAGAAACTCTTGGGGGGTAGAAGCATGTATTGCTTAGACATTTCCGGGTATGGAGTAACTAAACAAACCATCGGTGTCACAGTCATCTTACACATAGCAAAGAGAGATGAGCTGTGGGTTGTCTCAATCTTTCACTGCACTTGAAGCAGAAGGATGTTGCTGAGCTTGTTTGTTAGGTGCTTGGAGCTACATACCAGTCAAGCTGTAACGAAGTAGGATGGCACAAAGCCATAACCGATCGCGGCGTTTCTTTCAGTGCTTTGTCTTCTGTTGAACCTGCTGGGAAGAGTTACTTCTTGTGTAAGGCGACTCGGTGGGGGTGGGTCCCTGAGCCCTGGCATAGATTTGCTGCTTGAGCAGCAGAGCACAAAATCACGTAACCAAATTTTTGCAGTTCTTGGAGGCCAAACTAGAAATGAAAATGAAATTTGCTTCTATATCTGCTCAGTTCTTTACCTGCTCATTTCTTGTTGATGATGCAGAGGTCTTTTTATACTTCAGTCGTGCCAATTTTTAGTACTTTAATGATAGTTAAGTAGGTGAAATTACAGAGACATCTTTCGTGAAGGTAAAACACTTGATAAAAAAATAACTCGTTTCATACAACTCAAATTATTCTTTATTTGCATGGAAAACATTTTTTTTTCCTCAGTTCACATTTAGAAATACTCAGTCTCCGCAGCAACCACGTTATGTCACAGGCTAATGACTCAAGGTGGGTGATAAACAGAAGAGCAGGTGAACTCTTAAAGATCTTTTCTCATGCAAAGGTCCATGGTGTTAAGGAACACAAATTAGGATGGAGAAATAAAAAGGCTTCTAAGCAGAATATTTACATACTTCATAGAAGGAACCAGCTGTTGTTGTACAACTGTTGTACAGCTCAGTGTATAACTAGATGACTTGCTGCTTTCATCTGTTGTCAGATGACTTGAAATGCTGGTGTTCTTACCTGCCTTAAATTCCAGGCATGTGTTTAAAAAAAAAATAAATAAATAAAAATGAAAAAGTATGTGAAGCTTTCCCATGAATACATATTTGCATAGTCACCAACCTGGATGAAATGAGGTTGGGAAGGATACACCGTGTCATTAGTGTATGTCAGCTGGTTTGGTGTTTTGGGAACAGAGAGGGAAATAAAGTAGCTTCAGAGTGTGAATGGAAGAGTTAATTTTGCTATCCAGCAGTGTCTTGTGTTAACACCTCCCTCTGCATTCGGAACAAACAGGCCTTTTCCAGAGAGAGTATGAAATCAGAGATGGAGGGGAGGGGGAAGGACTGGACTGCAGTTTGTGGATACACTGGGACGTTAGTTTGAACTATGTCTCTCTTCCTCTGGACAAACAAGGCAATTAAGGTTCAGACAGTCAGTGCAGGGTGATGATTGCCCCCTTTCTCTTAACTGTTGCAGTAAGTACATTCGCATTTAGATGATCACATTCTTACCCTGAATTTCTGTGTAAACAGAGCACAGAATCCCAGGGTGGTGGGGTTGGAAGGGACCTCTGGAGATATTTGGTCCGAACTCCCCTACTCCAGCAGGGTCACCCAGAGCAGGGGGCCCAGCAGTGCAGTGTCCGGGCAGGTTTGGAATCCTCTCCAGAGAAGGAGACTCCACAGCCTCTCTGGGCAGCCTGGCACAGCCTCCCACACCCTCACACCAAAGAAGTTTCTCTCATGTTCAAATGCAACCTGCTCTGCTCCAGTCTGTGACTGTTGCCCCTTGTCCTTTCACTGGACACCACTGACCAGAGCCTGGCCCCATCCTCTTCACCCCTGCCCTTTAGATATTGATGAGCATTGATCAGATCCCCACTCGGTCTTCTCTCCAGGCTGAACAGCGCCAGGAGCCTCAGCCTTTCCTCGGCACAGAGGTGCTCCAGTTGCTTCAGCATATTTGTAGCCCTTCAGTGGACTCTTTCCAGTAGTTCCTCATCTCCCTTGAACTGGAGAGCCCAGAACTGGACACGGTTCTCCGGATGTAGCCTTGGTGGGGCGGAGTAGAGGGAGAGAACCACCTCCCTCAACCTGCTGGTCACGGTCTTCTTCATGCACCCTGGGTGTTCATTCCTAAAACTATTTCATCAAGTGGTCAGGCCTTTCTCTGGTGGTGCTCATACTTGTCATTAAGGGAGAGCAACACATCATAGGTTGGTAGCATGTTTTTCCTGGTCTCCACTAAGAGAAGCTTTCAAGATGAAGATCTAAAGAGAGGATAGGAGGATGGTTAATAATATTTGGATCCCCTAAAAACATTAAAGTGCTGCAGATCCTGTGGGGTTTTCTGTTGTGATTGTGTTTGCAGTGTGCGAGAAATTAATTGGTATTCTTGATAGGGCTGAGAAGTGCTGCTCCTTCTGTACACGCAAACTCAGGTTGCTGCTCTAGGACTTAGCACGTAGTTTGTCGTTTCAAGGGTGCATATTTTGACATCTCAATTGTTTTGGCTCACAGAAGCTTCTCTTACACCATAAAAGCTGCAATACATCATCTGAGTGGTTTTCATCATGAATGTTTGTCTTTTCACAACTGTAGTTGCTGTGCCCTGCTTTGCTAAACATGAGAGTAACAGGAAAAAGTCAACAGAACACTAAATCTTTTAACTTACCTCAGAACTGCCCTCAGCTTTCTGAAGGAGATCTCCACCCAGGGTAGTCTTCCCAGGAGCTCTGCAGCCCAGAGCTGCATTTCTTCTGTTGGATGCAAGAATTCTCAGAGTTCTTCAGATGACTCATATCTTATTTATGTTCTTCCAAGGATGCGTGTCCCTCTAGCTACAAATGGATGACCATATTTATTATTTGCTGTTGTGAAAAGCAATAATTACCTAAAATGATGAAATTCAATTTAGCTTTCATTAAAATGATTTCGGGAAAGATGAGAAGAGTAATCACTGGGAAAGCTAAAGGCAACTAAACCAGAGGTAAAGCACAGGAGAATCATCTTAGACTTGAGTTAAAAATCTGCCCATTTTTTCCTTTCACGTAAGAAAATCCATCTTTGTAGCCCTAATATTTACGGTGAGAGGACACGAGCGCTCTTTGAGAATTTAATTTCAGTTTAGAAATGTCAGATGCATCGATTATGGGAAAGCTGTTAATTTATTTGCACTTCTAACAAGAGTTGACTAATTCCAGCCTGTATTGTTATATTTTGTTTGCCTTGAAATACCAGGATGAAGGAAGTGTGAAAGAAATTCCTATTACCCACCATGTGAAAGAAGGATGCGAGAAAGCAGATCCAGCACAGTTTGAACTACTTAAGGTTCTGGGACAGGGATCATTCGGAAAGGTAAGATAGCAAGCTTTCTTTTCATCTGATGTCTACTTTGAACCTGTTTTGTTTTACTTCTTTCTATACTACGAGGTTCGGGATAAACCTAACAAAGCTGGTAGATTTGTTGCCTTGTTTTGGAGGAAGTTTTCCATCCTGATTTTCAGTTGGATGAGGAGGGGAGTATCCATTTTCCTTTTTATTGTGATAGCATTCCTGACCACATTCTTTTAGAGGAAAAGCAGTATGTCTTTTACCCTAGACCTGTGCAGGCATTCAAGAATGGGCCCAAACAGAGTTGCTAGGAACAAGATATTGACAAATGATGTAATTTTCTGGTGCCAAGGGATTACTTCATAGCAGGCCACCAAATCGTCTGGGACACAGGCTCAGTCTCTAGCAGAAGGGTCGCTCAGTAGCAGTTTTGAGGAGGTCTGCCCTGAAAAGTTAAGAGTTTGCTTTAGCCAGACATTTAAGGATGTTTGCCCTGCATGTGGACTGGCATCTATAGCTTCATGGGATCACTGGCACCAACAGCTAGCGATTTTACCGGTTGGGTTGTAGGGTTAGGGATTGTTTTTATGCAACAGCTCTGGTGTTGCCAAGCTCGTGTTTGCCTAATGCCATGGCTGTTTGAAATAAAAATGAGTGTTTCAACTGCCACAAGACTTCCTTGCAGCACCTAATGAGGAATTAGAATGAACAATATCTCCGTTCCGTACAGGTTACCTCGCATCTTCTGTAGCTTAGGTTCATTCTTGGGAAGCACCAGCAGTGTGATAGATGTCAATAGACACTTCTGGAAGAGATGGTGATTTGTCTTTTTAATGCTAGGGCAAGAGGAAATGGCCTCAAGTTGCACATTTTAAGTTGGAGCTGAGGAAAAGCTTCTTCACTGAAAGGGTTGCTGAGCCCTGGTCCAGGCTGCCCAGGGAGGTGATGGAGTCCCCGTGCCTGGAGGGATTTCAGAGCCACATAGATGAGGTGCCGAGGGACAGGAGTTAGTGGTGGGCTTGGCAGCATTGGGTTAATAGTTGGACTTGATGATCTTAAAGGTCTTTTACAACCAAAGCAGTGCTATGACAGTACTTGACACGCTGTGAATGTTTGACTGTTTCAATATCTGAAATGTCTATTGATGTAGATACAGAAGAATGATTGTGGTAGCTTGGAACTTGAACTAAACTAATGATTAGGTAAATAGCCTGGAAAATGTATTTCAGGTTTTTTATTTTGCTGTATTTGTCAAGTGATCTACAGCTAAAAGACTCTTAAGTGAACAACTATTCAAAGAGCATATAGAAGGAATGCAATATTTTTTTTGTTAGAATAATTTCTGCCACTTGGTGTCACATTGCAGCAATGAAATCAAAAATCAAATGTCTCAGTCGCAAGTCTGAAAGGCAATAGTTGAAATATTAATCCTAGTGTATAGGAAGCTAATTTATTTTTTTTTAATCAGACTCTTAAACTAGATCTTCTGCAGCACATCAAAAAATAGACAATCGGCTTTACATATATTTCCATTTCCCTGTTTTCCTGCTGGTTTTGTCTGTCTCCTGTCAGGAGCGAACCTCAACATAGAGTTGTATGAAAGACAGAAAAAAAAAAAATCAGATATTAGTAAGGCACTTTATGAATCAGTTTAGAAAACAGACTTTAATATTTCTTCATGTTTTACAGCTTAAGAAACGTTTCTTTATCTGGTAGTGTTGTTGGTTGCTAATTCCCTCATACGCGTCTCATCTTCAGAGCCTAAAAGGCTCCATCCATTTAACTCCTGGCTTGAATTGGCTTAAGCCGTCTTAGGGTTCAGTACATCTGGTCTGGACATCTTAGCCCTGGCTCAGGTTCTCACTACACACAGCCTAAGGAACATTCTTGTTCAGAACCCCAGCAGCTTGGTGAGACATCTGTTTAGGAGCTCTGAAACCTGGCAGGGCTTGGTTTCAGGAACCAGTGTTAAGAACTGGATGGTGACTGTTGCACGTTTGAGCAGAGCTCTTTTTATCTGCTACTTGTTGCTTTCTTTTAGAAAGGGAAAACAAACAAGGAAGATCAATGGCTGTTGCCTTCGTGGTGTTTGTTTTCTCTCTCCAGTTCATATTTCTCGGGGATCTCTTTTTGGGTTTAGCAAACAAAGGTATGTTTGCTGTAGCCAAGCTACAGCCCATCCTCTACCTGTCTTTTTTTGATACCTGTGTGGAATTTAACACAACAAAAAATAAAGGTTAAACCTTGTGCTTGTTATTCAGTTTCTCTCCAGCCTTTGATAACATTCTGAGGCTTCAGCACCCAGTCTGCTGAAAATGATCTTTGTTTTCACTTGGGTGAATCGCCTTGTGCAGCATGTGCCCGTCGGTACAGTTGAACAGCCGACTATTGCAGCCCTGCAAGAGGCAGGATTATGGAAACTTTGCAAATGAAATAGATGGTGCTCGAGTAGCTTTCAGTGGCAGCTGGTTTGGTCCTTATTAACTAGAATCTGTAACTCGTGCCCAAATTCCTTACGTTCTCATAAGCTGCTGGTCATTAAGCACTGAAGTGTTTGTAGTGCTTATTAATATTTTACTTTTATAATTATGAATGTGTTCATCTGCAGATGTTTTCTTCTTTGCTGATGTTCAAATTACTCCCTTTACTTTCTGAGCATCGACATGGAGAGCAGTGCTGCAGGGCAGTCACTGGGCAAAACTTAAACAAAACATCTGATAACCTTGAAATGTGATATTTTCTCATCTAACCAGAGCTTACAATAAAACCTCACCCCTCTCCCAACCCTGTACAATTTAGTCAGTGATAGTGTAGGAATTTCTGATTCTAGAATGGAAAATGTGACATGCATATTTGATTTTAAATATAAAAATTTATACATGTTTAATGATTTCTAGCAGTAGATTTATTTTTAGCTATACTTTGTTAATGAAAATCTGCATAAGGTAAGATCAGAGGGGCGATTTCGGGAAGCTTTTGGCATTCTCTTGTGACTTGTATTTGTTTTGGGTTTGGTGGTTTTTTTTTTTTTCAGTACAAAATTCCTCATAAGTAATAATTGCTATTCTAAGAACAACTTGGAAACAGGAGCACGTACCAAACCATTTTGGAAATTGAAAGACTTAGAATATTATTCAGTAGAGGTACATGTATTAGTACCACACTATCCTGCCTGATATCAGGCTTTTCTTAGTGTCAAGTTATATACCATCTATCTTTCCTCTGGAAAGAAAAGAGTAGAAAAACCTGTTGGAGTTGCTATTCCAGAAGCAAATGGTCCTTTGATCTTAAATGGTGAGGTTTTCTTGGTTTTTGTCTCGCCACTCTTACAGAATTCATTAATAGAGCCTCTTAGGTATTTGAGACTTGGGTCTTAACTCTCAAAAATCTCCTTGGAGATTTTTGGCAGACTGGGCACAATTGTCATTCTGCAAGAAAGTAACATATATATAAAAAAAATGAATTTATGGAAGCACTTATTTGAGAAGTACTTCTTTAAATGGCTTGCAGTAGGAAAGAATGTTTAGTTTATGACTGATGTGAATACTTCAGAGAGCTTGGTGCTGCGTGTACCTCTGATCTGATTAAGGGAAAGCATTTCTGCTCTTACTTTAAAGGTGTATACTTAGGAAAGAACACTGAAAACTGTCTCAAGTTAGTAGGAAATGCTTTGTGACAGTTGAGGATTTGCTCCCTGAACTTGCTTACACAAAAAGACTTGCTGTGAATATTTGGCATCTTTTTATTCTTTGGAGCTTCTGTGGAACGAGATGGTACTAGGGACTTGCTATCTCCTGGTCTGTATTAATGAAGTTAAAAGTAAAAAGGTATAGGAATGGGTTTTAGTCAGGTTTACAGGAAATATTTTTAGCAGGAATATTAAAAGTGATGTTTTTATTACTAGGTCTTCCTCGTGCGGAAAATAATCGGTCCTGATGCTGGGCAACTTTATGCAATGAAAGTATTGAAGAAAGCTTCTTTAAAAGGTAGGTGTGTTTTCTGAACTGGGACTTCAGAAGATGGTTTCCAGTCCAGCTGTATCTCTTAAGCCTCAGAAATACTTGTTTTTAAAGGCTTTTTTTTTTTTGAGTCTGAAATATTTTTTCAGTGAGTTCATAACTCTTCTCTGACAGTAGCTTTTCACTAGAGTAACGTGTAAGTTCATGTTTAAGAATTATTTCAGATCTGGCCGGATTGCTTTAATGATGTGGTAAAAAGTACTCTTTCAGTACAAAATGGCATTATTTAATTCTGCTTAGCCTTTTCATTACATTAAAACATGAATTTCATAAACGTTTTTCCTTTTGTCTTTTAAGTTAGAACTGTGCTGTGCTTCAAATTAAGTCGTTCCCTCTTGTTACAGGTGCTATAGGTAACTTACTGGTTTGGCTTTCAGAAGACGCTTTAATTGATGCAACTCCATTCTGTAAACAGGGACTCTTACTAGTTAAAGAGGACAAAATAATCTTAAAAGACAGAAAATAAATATTCAGTACAGATAGTTAATGAAGAAGTTAAAGTTAGCTGCCTGGAAATGTAGATGTGAACTCTTTTTCTTGGAAGTAATATGGATTATCACAAAATATTGCAATATGTTGTGAAAGAAAGACAATAAGGAGGCTGGGGTGGGTAAGAAAATAGTGGTTTTTTCTGTCTGAAAACGTGTTTTGTGGCAGACTTAAAAGTCAAACACATAAATTAACAAGGAAACAGTTCTCTAGACAGCATTCTCCTTGCTAATTTCTACTCCATTTGTATTACACCAAATACATTTGTTTCACACTAATGAATTTTCTTTTGTTTTCCCTTCAGTTCGGGATAGAGTTCGTACAAAAATGGAGAGAGATATATTAGTAGAAGTAAATCATCCATTTATCGTCAAACTGCACTATGGTTGGTATTTATTTTTGTTGCTACTTTTTTTTTTCCCATTACTTGAAGGCTCGTGTTGTTCTTTCTAGGTTTTTTTTTTTAGTGTCCAGATGGGGTTCTAGCAACTTGAAAGCACAGGGCTGAAAGAGGAACATAAATACACACGTATATAAAGTCTTAGCTTAATTCCTCTTGAAATGTAAAGATTTAGAAAGTTCTTAAATTCTGCAGAGATTTTTTTTCTTTTTTACTTTTCATTGAGTAAAACCAAAACACAGTAATTCACATACTTGGTATTTCCCTGGTTGACAAAGGAGAACTAAAAGAACAGTATTTTAGTGATTTCTTACGACTAAAAATCTTTTGTGAAGAAGCAAGTCATCATACCTCACGTGCTGCTGAATGCTTTCAGTTCCATAACAAAAGTCTTGCTTTTCAATGAAATTTCCAAGTAGTAAAAGCATTCACTTCTGTTTTGTACCTCATCTTTATCCCACAGCCATTGATTTTCTTTTTTTTTCATTATTTTTAAGCCTTTCAGACTGAAGGGAAGCTATATTTAATATTGGATTTTCTCAGGGGAGGAGATGTATTCACACGATTATCCAAAGAGGTAAGTACCTAAAATTTTATCTCCACTTGGTGTCAGACAGGGGGTCTTTTTGTCACTATAGGATTGTCTTGTTTCCCCCATATTTCTTGTCATAGTCGAGTTATTAAAAACTTAGTTGGGCTTCCCTTACATATTCTAGAATATATTCACTAACCTTAAGGAACAGGAGTGTGTATTGATGAGTAGCCTAAATTTTAATTTGGTATCTGCAAAGTACAGTTCTTTTGTCTAAAAATGTTTTGTTGCTTGGAAACCTATCTGCAGTAAACGAAGATTTAGCAATAAAGAAAGGGGATGTATAGTTCTTATGCTCATAGTCAGTTTAGGTGCTCCTGAAAGCCCACGTCTCTTAAGAGGTTTCTGCTGCATTGTAAAATTTTGAAATGCTGTAATAAAAATCCAAATCCTGATGCTTCATCTCAAAGTGTCAACATTGAGTGGTTTTGAGACTGCTCCCCTTCATCCCAACATTGCCGTGCAACTGGAACTTGTAATTTTTCATTTCCATTTTTGTTTCCTGGAGAGAGCTCTTCAGAGGAGGGACTATGAAGCAGCCTATTCTTAGTTTTTTGTTGTTGGTTTGTGGGGGTTTTTTTTAACATTTTTCATCAATTATTTCTTATTTTTTATCTTAACTATTATGAAAATGTTTATAAGACTTTTTTTTTTTTCCTGCAAAACTTTTGTAAAGAACTAAATTTTTAATGGCAGTTTCTCAACAGCCTCACAGTAAGAGAGCTTTTCAGTGTTTACACCAAGGTAAATCCTTTTCTATTGCTAATGCATAAGAAAAAACACTTCCTTAAATGAAAAAAATGGTGTTTGTTTCATGCCATGAAGGAGGGTGTTGTATTGGAGTATATAAGGCCATAAGCTAGGGTTTTTTTTTTCCTCCTACTTTTTGCAATAATAAAACTTTACTTTAGGAGCAGGTAAAAGAGAAGGAAGAATTCCAAGGGGTTTTTGTTTCCCTTTCTATAGAAAGCTGACCTTGGTAAAACCATGATCATGTCTAAGAATTGAACTCAAAATTAATTAACCTTGAGGCTAAAATAGAAGTTAAAAGCTTAAACAAACCAACCAATGTGTAAAGGGTTATTGGAACAGTAGGTAGGAAAGAGGTCAATCTCTGCTTCTTTACGGGATGTCTAATTATAGAGGAAATTCTGGCAGAGCAGGAAGAACTGTTCTTCTGCACTAACACAGCTGGGATTCCCAGTATGCAGCATTCTTCAGTAAGGGATGCAAGCCTACCCATAATAATACTCGCGAGGTGGTGGTGAGAGGTATGTGCTCCCTTTGGGAGGAAAGAAATAATAATAAAGTTTTTGTACTCTTCAGCCTCTATGTGATATTTGGAACACTTCAGTAACCTTTGATGGCTTTTAAACACTTGTAGATAAGAAAGAATCTGCCCTTTTTATTTTCTGGTGGGGAGAAGAAGGTATTTTCCAAAGTACCCAGTAAATCACAGACGGGACAATACCTCTGAGGGTAAATTCCCCTTGGCATTTCATACTTCCCACACAAAGATTATTTTAAATTAATTTGGTTTAGTGTGAGGTTATTAAAACACTTCTGTTAGTCTTTCAATTCTGATGTGGGTATGAAAGTTTCAGCTGTGAAAGTGCAATGAATATATAAGGAAGTTTCCACTGGTAAAATTTAATGAAGCTGACTTGGATCGGGTTTAATTTGCCACAAAAAGCAGGTTTAAATGGTATTATTGTTGGGAGATTGTAGATTAGCACCACTGAATTTAGAGACTTGGGTTTTGGCTACTCCAAGGAGCGATGATATTGAAAGTTTCCTCTTGCTCTTTTGGCTAGAGATGAAAAACGGTGTCAACGTAGCTCTCTTAAAAAGCAAAGTGAAACTTTGCGTCGTGTAACAGCTTTATTGTTTGTACAATGTTAACACCTATCGCTAAGGAAATTAGGAATATTTCTGCTGCTGGTAGAACAGGTTACATAGGTGCAATTCAAAGTACAGATCACATCAGTAAGCCCAGTTAATTGAAGTCTGTGAGCTCTCTGCTGTGCGGTTGAGATGGTCATTCTCCTTGTTCCTGGTGTTTTCAACAAGGGAATAGTTGACTTAAACTTCAAATTCACTTCCAGTAATTGAAAGATTATTGGCTTCTCCATTGATTTGTAGAATATGACAAGAGCCAAAGCAGGTACGATACTTGTATAAGAAATTAGAAGCAGCCTGTGGCGTGTTAAGGACAGAAAAGCATCTCTCAAATGCTCCATATGCAACAACAGACCATTTTTTTTTCAGTATCTCATTAGGGATCTTCAGATTTTTCCTAAGAAGAGCAGCGTAGATTCTTCAACTCCCTCTGCAGCTTTTCACATCTTGCTTTCACCAAAGTGTTTTATTTGCATACAATTTTTTCCTAAATTATGCCTGCTTCCCCTCCCCACCCCCCTTAATATTGTTCATGTGAATTGAGACACAATCGCCCAGTCCAGCTAAATTTTACAATGCAGTGGAAACCAGTCTGTATAAAATTGTGGCAGGAGAAGTGCCGCCAGTCAGTAACACGAGATAAAACAATTTAATTACCTTAGGAGCTAGTTAATGCTCTGCAGCAACTGCTGATGGTTTTGTTGCAGTATTGCAGGTAGTTCTCGTGTATACTTGTTGCTTAGCCTGTCTTAGTGTATCATTTCTCTTAGGTGAACTTGTAAATTATGAGTTCAT